>APFE031189500.1:55349-148771 GCA_000404065.3 Pinus taeda
GAACATGGAAAGACATCGCTTGATTACCAGCCAATGATGTAAGTTGTTAACAGGCGCGAGAGGAATCACCGATAATGATGATGACCCTCGAGGTACGACAGTACAATTCACATGGTGTGAAAATGGGACATGGCGTCGAATACCACGCAAAATCTTTCGGTCGAAGGCCATTGATGTAAACCTGTCGCTGGAAGTGAGAAACTTGCCCTTAAGGTATGCAAGCTTCAAAGTACTGAAAGGGTTGTTCCTAGGTCGAATTCTTGGATAATGAGCTGTCGTCGACAAGAAGTGACCTGTCGCAGGAGGGCCTTAATGAATCCCACATGTACGACACGGAACGAAGCAAACGATTTTGTGGAGGTGAAAATGATCTGATGATACAGGGTTCAGGGTGGCGGTCATGAAAGAATGAAGGGTGAAGGTATTGCAGCAGATGAGACACAAGCTGGGTTGGTGAATTCTCTGAGCGACTTATCTTGAACATATCGGCGACACTGAAATGGATTGGTAGTGTTAACCCCAAAATGGATGGTACGGCGGACCAATGGTAATATGACTGGTGAACGGAAGAACCCAACCCGACTCAATCATGGTGATGGAGTGAAAGTGTCATGTTCAAGAGCGACTTGCTACTAATAAAGTTTCTTCAAGTTTTCTTCCGAATTTTTCCCTAGTCATTGCTGACCAATACCTCTTTATTTTTGTCAAGCTTGAGGAGGATAGCATATGATTGCTCTATAATTTTCCCTTCGGGAAAACCCGTCGCTATGTTTTAACGAGCCTACCGACAGTGAAACTCGTTCTTGTCTACATGAAAAAGTTTGTCGCTATTGGTTTTAACAAGTTTAACGAAAAAGATAACTCGGTCCATTTTCAATTTTAGAGAGTCTGAAAAGGGAGGAAAAGGAAACTCCAATAATCCTTTTTCGTCATATAATCCCTTAAGTCCGAAAAAGTATAAAATAATACAAAAGGGATGAATTTTCGATAGTTTTAATGAGCCGAACAAGACAAGCGCTCGATCTTTTTGTGTAATGATCCCTCAGGTCCAAAAAGATTAAAATCTAGAGGAGGGATAGCACTTCCAATAGCTTTAACGAGTTGGACAAGCCAATTGCTCAGCAATCTTTTCATATTTTACAAGTCAAATGAAAAGAGCTTAAAGGAGACTCGTTTTTTGAGGAACGAGTGATATTTTCGAGTAGCAGCTGGTTCCAGGTAAGGTTTGGAACTCCCCAATCATGGCAGTGTAAAGAAGATGGCTAATAGAATCACTCATCGCAGTTGTTCCTCAAAAGGGGTAAACAATCAAATGGAGGTGTATGATTGGCTAAAATAGAGTGGAGGTGATGGTAAGAACACGACCAAGGCTCAAAAGCTGATGATAATGTGTTCGCAATGGTTTTTTACCGGAGGTGGGTTCATTTTTTAATGAGCTTAAACTCTGGTGGAACATATGCTCATTGTTAGGTTTAATTTTTAACGAGCTTGAACTTTTTGTAAAACTACTTGTGGCTAGGTTTATTTTTTAACGAGATTGAACTTTGCAGATACATTGCTCGTGATAAGTTTGCATGCCCCAAACATAATAACCTAAATCGAGGTGCATGCCCCCCAAGCTTCATTGCATTCAACACAGTGGTTGGAATGAAGGTTTACCTTCGAGATCTTTGAAAGACTAGACTTGGATTTTACGAGATCATAATCAAAGATTCGATTTGGAAAGGGATTTGTTTCATTTTTTAATGAGTTTGACACAGTAAAAGAACTATCATCATAATCCACCATATTTATAGTATTTGATAGAAAATCAAAAACTAAAGGATGATTAAGGTTGCTGTAATAATCTTCATGGTAATCCGGAATATGGGAACGATGGTGGTAATCTTCCCATGGTGCCTCTCCTATCATCATTAACTGAATGATTCCTTCATCTGTAGAATGTACATGTGACCAAGGATCTGAAGAGGTGCCATATTCCTTAGACCTATCTATCCAAACACTCGATGAGCGTTGATTTGGGTTTGCCCCCCAGGCCAAGAAAATTGATTGCTACAATATTTCTAAAATGGCGATGATCCATGCTCGCAAAATGTTTGGGAATCTTCCGAATATTTTAGATATAGAAGATATCATATTGTAGCGATTGAGAGCTTCCATGGATCATTGGAATGCTTCCTATAACTTGTGAACTATTGGGGAGGAATGCTTGTTGATTAACTATTGTAATTCCTCCTTGAAAAGGAAATGCAATCTTTCTAAAGTATGTTTACACAACTGCAGCCATAGCATAAATCTAGGGCCTTCCCAGTGGGATGTTGTAGTCGAGGTTTCCATCGATAACTTCAACATCAATTTCTACTATTTTGGCCCCCAGTTCAGCTTGCAAGTTACTTAAAATCCTGTATGGAGTGTATGTTCGTCCATTAAATGCTTTTAACGTCATTGACGATAGTGACAAGGGAGGTGAGCCTAAATTTTTCCAGCAACTCATTGACATAATACATGTAGATGCCCCCCCATCAATAATTGTTCGATGAACAATTTTGTTGAGGGATTTCACTTGAATGAGGAAAGCGAGTTGAGCTAGTAACTGAGGTTCATATCCTTTATGATTAAAGGCCACTAGATTGGAATCCATTGGGTCAATCCCACCTATTGCTGATAATAGAGCCTGCTTTTGGGAGGGGAAATTTTGCAATACCTCAAGTGTCGACATAGTGGACAGCGATTGGGCCAAGTCCTCTATTATATTATAATTTTGTGCTGCTCTGGAACGAGGATTAAACGTCAATTTGTGTACTACTCCACTTGGCGACTTTTTCGTTAGCTCAGGAATGATGGGTGGCACAACTTCGGTCGATGTTGTTGTTGAACTACTAGGTTGATCATTAGCCTTGTTGTTCGACACCTGTGGATTCCCGTAATATTTATTCCTTGTCGATATCAAAGCATCATTTTGCTATTTTGAAATGGACAACATAAGCACTTGGGATAGGGAAGCATTATCACTAGCAACCAGATTGGTTCCTGGGTTTGGAAATGGATCAGTCAATACCGTTGAGGTTTTTGAACTCTTGAAGAATTTTCTAAGCTCAGCTTTACGTGGACAATCTTTCGTCCAATGATCCTCATCGCATATAAAGCATGGATGACTTGGTTTCCTTTCTCCAGAAGGGTTTGCAGAAGATTTTTTAGGAGATGACTCCTCTTGTTTCTTATTTTTCTCTTTCTTTTTCTTCTTGCCTCCTGGTTGCTTCGGTTCTTTGCATTTGTCAGTCGACATGACATTTACCTCCGAGGCGAGAAGTTCTTCATTTGCATTTTGACTGGAAACCGTACGGGCTTTCTTTGATGTAGCCTTTACGGTTTTCGTGCTAGTCGTACCTATCATGCCATCGCTGGCATGAGAGTATTTATTTGATTGAGGAGGAGGAGGAACAGAAAACTCCAATCTAGGAGCATCAAGGATTTTGTCGTAGAGCGTGCCAGACTAAGTATAGATCAAGTCTAGATACGTGCACGAGCAATGGCTTGCTCTTCAATGACGACCCCTCCCTTTGCCACATCTTCCGTAATAGAAGGTAACAATGACTTAATAAACCATTCAGCTAGCAACTAATCAAGAACATATGTTTTTACATTCAACGACGACACCACCACTCATGAATATGATCAGATATGTGGGTGGTTGTCGTTTGTTTGAAATTGGTAAGAAGTTATGTTCCAGTTTCGTACCTTATTGGTAACTGAAAATGGGTTAAAAAGGTTGTGGCAAGGGTACTGAAGTTACCGAATGAAGCTCTAGGCAATTCGATGTACCATTTTTTTTCCGGACCAGTTAACATTCGCTGAAAAAGGCGAAGCCTAATCGAATCATCATTCAATGTGTTGGATGAACACCACAGATGAAAGGTCATCACATGATTCGACAGGTCTTCACCCAGATTTCCATTAAATTTAGGAATATCTGACGGAATTTTATGAGGAATCATCGGCCACGAAGGGGCATAAGCAATTGGATCATTTGTTAGCCGATTTAGATCTGGTAACTCTAAAGTCGCCACGAAGGGCAATTGTTGATTCAGGTTCGGCGAAGCATACCCAAGATAAGATGGGATCGCCTCAGCAATGGGTCTTTGCATACCAGTATAATGCATTTGACACTGATAACTTTGGTAAGGCTGATGGGCATAACCATTATGATATGATTGATGTTGATCGTTTTGAATATACAGTTGCCCATTACTCGCAAAGATTTTTTGCTCAAATCCTCGATAAGCTTGTTGGAATTGCGGTTGTTGATATTGTACCAGCCATGGTTGTGAAGCCATTTGTTGTTGTCCAATACTGACTGTTTGATCAAGACGAGGGGTAATAGTACCCATTTGAGCCTGGGTCACTCTAGTTAAGGAGCCACTAATCGGTGATTGTGGTTGCATCGTGGAGACAAGAGGTTGTTGTATTACGACCTAAGAAACTTGAGGTTGGCATACAACAGGCAACGATTGTACTTGCGACACCATCACAATAGCCGATGTAGTGGGGATATTTGACACAGGTAGACTTGGTTGCATTGAGTATACAACTCTTGGTTGTTGAGGCAGTATTGGCACCCAACAACTAGATGTAATTCCAGCATGACCCGAATTCTGTTGTGAACTCTCATATGATTGTTCTCCCAGAGGGAACAATGAAAGGGCATATTGTCCCCCATATGGCAGTAATCCAGTGCTCAAAGGTGAAATTGGCCTTTGGAGATTGGACTGCCCAAATTGATATTGTTGTGAAGGATCAATTTGTTGAGACCCAACATAAGAGATTCCAGATATTATTCCGGACGAACAAACGGGAACAGACCATATTGTCGAAACAGTCCTTGGATGGACTCCATCTAGCGGTTGAGAGCTAGCTGGGATAGATGGTACACCAGCGAACATTGTTGGAGTGGCAGCAGGAGGTTCTGTTGTTGCTGTGTCAGATGACACAATCCTGGATGTCGATGGTTATTCAGACATATCGAGTCTATCCAAAATATTTCCTAATGATTCTACAGGAACTTGCAATGAAGACAGACTATCTTCTGAAGTAGAAGGATATAGGTGGATCTCAGTCCCAAAATGCAATGGAGTACTCGATGGAAGATCCTCCATAATTTCTTCTATAGCAATTAGTCCAGGCAGAAGAGGTAGATCGTCAGGTCCATAAAATATTTCTGGTGCTGAAGAAGGTATAGACTCTGCAGCGATAGATGTTGGAGGAATAACACCTTCTGAATCAGTTGTAGATGGAGCCGGTTCAGGAATAGAAGTGTTTACCACTACACTAGGATCAGTTCTAATGTCCTCTTGTGACTGTGGAATTTCTTCTATAGAGGCAGGGATACCAGAAATGGTTGGAGTAACTGGAGTCCCTGAGGATGTGGGAACACAAGTTCCAAGCAAACCAGGGGACTTTGATCTGGTTAAACAAGTTCACTTTGTCTGGAATAGTTTCGTTTCCGAAGTCAAAGACGGTTAACTCGTTAGTCTCCACAAACGATGGGGTTTCGATTGAATTTCTCCCACGATTGTGGATTACTTGATCAACTCAAAATAAAGGGTAAAATGTTATTCCGAATTAAATGAGTTTTAGACACTTTGACACGACTTGCTTTTTCAATTTTTAAGAGTCGAGAAAAAGCTAAAGATGACTCTAGTCGCCTTCAATTTTTAATGAGCCTGAAGTGACAAGTTCTCAGATGGAACATTTCCTTTAAGGAGTCTAAAAAGGAATGAAAGAGACTACTATGGAAATCTAGACAGAGGGATTACCAAACCAATCGCAAAACTGCAGAATACTTTTTACAGTACGGCAGTCAATCTTCCCGAATGTTGTGTTCAATGCATTGTGATCGATAGGGCGGCAAACACGGCTTCCTAAAGATAAAGGATATAGCCTATTGTGGTCCCCCAATATATACTCGACGGTATGTGGGAGCACAATTCTGTACTGGCACATGTCATCTCAAAGAGGAGGAATCATCTAACCTACGATGAAAGGGATAGTTACCAGGCTTTACGACACCGGAATACATCTCTAGCCTAGACTTCTAAATGTTGTGTGTTAGGTTCCAAAGCATTTTTACGTTCATTGAATTTATTCTACAGTTGATCTTTCTTAAGAAGTTTGCCTTTAAGGTTCACTGCTTGATGTAGATATACAATTCCTAAAATGCAATCTAAGATGATAAACAGTCGTTTACTCTTCTTTTCGCAATGAAAATCCTAGCTACTAAGGAAAGAGAAGCGAGATTCTTTCAACATAGAGCAGAGAGCACACACTAGATGCATTGTCCTAAATAAAAATCAACAAACAGTCTAAATGCAAATGCACATGCATGTATTTTTTTCTGCTTTCTTAATGTGTGAATGACAAAAAGAATGCTAAGTACAAATTTGAATTATCTTTTCAAAGTGACAGTACTAACAATTTTCTTTTCAAAAGACGAAAGGAAGACAAATGACGACACTTTGCGATTTTGAATTGAAAACTGCTTTTGATACTTGAAATATTATTAATTCAAATCAAATACAAGAGTAACAGTGTAATCGACCATCCAGAAGAGTAGGATTCTCTTCTTTGACTGAAAACGACACTTGCGACACTTCCAAATCAAAAGACGACAGTTCGATTAAGCTACTTCTTTGTAAAGGAGAACTGTAAATGGCGAAAAATACATAAAAACATTTACAATTATTTGTACAATGGAGGCTGAATAATGCAAAGGAAGTGAGTTTCCACGGTGATATACTGATCACAGACAGAAAAACTCCTTAATAAAGCTGAAGAGAGTGAAGAAAAAACAAAAATGTGGAGGCAGAAACAGTCTTATCTGATCATCGCACCTGTAGCACAGGGAAACAGGGATGCATCTCACCTACTGCACACGGGAGGTGCGATGCATCCAGATTGCCAAGAGGAGAAGGTGTGATGGTCCAGGGACGAGACTTCAACTTGGTTTTTGGTCGCAGTTTGCAGCTTAGTTCAAGGATTTAGGCCGAGCTAATGATAGTCAGTAAAAGCAAATCATAGGGGCCAATCTAATGAGGTTACTTGAGCCACCACTAGGGCAATTAGGATGTTTGCAAATCAATTGTTCAGTTTATAAACAAAACCCGGAGATGGACTGAAGCACAATTGATCTACTTTGCACTTGCATAGCAAATGCAGTTCGAAGGCTAGCTGGCTTAACTTCAGGCTCCATCTGTAGTTTATAAAGCAAAAAAATCTAGACATGCAAACAAGCTATTCGCTCCCCAGTGGAGTTGCCATTTTGTTATTGGGAAATCTAGTTTCCATTCAGAGCTGCTAGTCCCACTAAGATGGGTAGCTATCTTAGAATCAAATAAACTAAAGTTACTTTCATTTTCCTTTATGAGAAGTAGATGGGAGAGAAGTAGAGAGTACCAACCTCAGTCTTCGCTTGGCTCCTTGCTTGTTTCTTCTCCCCTTTGACAGATCTTTGCCACTCCTTCCTTGCTTACCCCATTTCAAAGAGCACCCATAAAGTCAAAGAAGCATAATACCTTCAAAATACAAATATCTGCGATCATAAACAATATAGGACCAGATATATATTGACCACACAAATGCATATATCATCAAACATACAAGAATGTGGAGGAAAACTTAAATAGATTTATTGATAGAAAGAGTAGAAGAGAGGATTACAACCCATTGATCTGACCCAGCGTCATCCTCCCAACATGAAAGCGCTTCTTCACCTCATGAAAAGCTTAGATCACCCAACACTATGATATTCCACCAAGAAGCCAACAGCACTTATTTACAAAATACAAGATTCTAGCCTTTTGGATCTTTGGGATGAGGGATCCATATATAGATGTTTGCAGGGGGGTGAGTCAGCTTCTGGGATTTTTATTAGTTTCCTCTCTCTGATAGTTCTTGGTTCCACTTGGAGATTCATGATCTCTTAGTCATCCCTGGGTGAATTCAGAGAGGCAAGTGTCACATGATAATTTTCTGGAAGATTCCATGATCATCCACCTTGCAAACTGTGTCTGTCATTTGTCTACTCTCACCCATCGCACCCTACAGAAGGGCTTTTCAGTATGCATCACACTTTTTGCATGTGGCGGGTGAGATGCATTGCACCCTTAGCACTGAGCAGTCTGTATGGTCTAGTTTTGACTAGTTCTGAGCAGTTTCCATGGAGAACTTATGGGAGATGATGTAATCAGCTGAGCTTGTTCCTTTAGGGTATGAAACAACACTTTTACGGACTTAGATTCCCTTGGTCTATGGACATATATGATTGTGGTTGTAGTGCCCAAATATGTCTATAACAGTATGTGGACCAACTATCTGCTTCTCATTCTACCTTTGTGATTCTCACCAAAGCTTTCCTTTCATATTTTCAGTTACCTCTCCAATAAAACACAGGTATTGAACAATTAACCTTTTTTCTTCAAACTTCTGCCACCTACCTTTATGACCATGTACAAGAATGGCGCAAAAGGAGGAGTACGTGTAGAGCCCCTGAGTTTGAAGACTATGTATATATGGGTTGGTTTTTTATAACCATTTTGGCCCCCATAGGAAAATATGTCGCCTCTCACTTCACTCAGACTAAGGAAGATCTCTCTAGATAGCCTTAAAATATGATCTTATATATCCCCAGTCAGGTTATGTTTCTATTGTCCTCCCCGATCTGCCTTGGCCTGGTGCTTCTAATGCAATGGGAGCATCTCATGTTGTTGACGGTATCATTGGATCCCTTTCCCACCCTAAATCATCACCATATACTCAAACTCCCATGATTTATGGTCAACCACGGGGGGTACCAGTTCCTCTTACACCTATCCCCCTCCTGATCCTTCGCATGTCAACTCTTACCAAGTTACAAGCACATCATATGCATTTCCCCATCTGTGTCATTCGATGTAAGGGTCAATAGTTTCTCAACCTAATTATCAAAATTTTGTTTTGAATCCTTACTATCCTTATGCACCCCCTAGTGCCCCAACCCCATCGGCACCAGCGCCTCAACCTTCCATGCCTCCCCCACCTCTACCACAACAGAAACCACCTCCACGAAATCAAGTGTATGCTCAACAAAGTACTACCAACACCCCTAACCCCAAGAGAAGAAATAAGGGTAAGGGTAACTGGAATCAACGACCTCAAGGTAACCAAGGAAATCAAGGTCGACAACCCAATGTCCCTAAGGGTGACTATCCTAATCCCACAACCCAACAACAAGGTGAACCATCCAACCAGAATAAGGCTCTTAGAAAAAATAAATCATGTGCTTGTTGTGGAGTCTTTGGCCATTATACTCATGAATTTCCCATTTTACCTCATATGCATCAGGAATGGGAAGCTCAAGCATTTGCCTCTAGAGGACCTCATCCTATGGCTCCACCACCTCCTCCCTCTTCATCGCAATCGGTAGTGCTTACCAATCCATTCCCTCGTTAAGGATATGTGGCTACCCAACCTGCCCAAAATCATCCATCTCCTCAACCTTCACAACCTGGAAATAGGAATTACCAGATTCTCATGATGAATTTTGAAGAAATCAAACCCCATACTCGGTCGCACCAATAGTGACAATCCTACTAATAAGCCAGCGACTAATTCCCAAACCAAAAGTTTCACTAAGCCTCAGTCATCACCAAATGGTACCTTACAGATCCCTCAGCCTAAGGTAGAGTTTCACCCCAAGATCACCAAAGATCCATTACATCGAAATGTTACTTCTTCTAAAGCCTCCTACACCTATAGTATAATAGATGACTTGGCATAATCTCCTGCCAACATGTCAATGTTGGATGTCCTCCATATGTGCCCATCCCAAAGGAAATATCTACTATCTTTTTTGCACATTTTGGATATATTTGGTAATTGTTTGATTATCTTTGATGTTGATAAAGAATAACATCCCCCCTTCCTTCATCTAGTTCCTTTCAGATACTAGTCTACATAAAAAAATGCCATTGTCCAGTGGTATATAATAGATGAAGGTGCCTCCACCTGTGTGATGGATGCTAGTGTCTGAAAGTGACTTGGTTCCCCTGACCTATCACCATCCATCATCACCCTTCATTCATGGGATAGTCACCCATCGCATCCTCTCGGTCTCTATCGTAATTTTCCTATCACTGTTGTTGGCAAGATGTTCATGATCGATATTGAATTCATTGATGCCCCTTTTGATTATAACCTCTTATTGGGTCGTAGTTACACATATGCCATGTCATATGTCACATCTTTTGTCTTTTGCAAGATGTGCTTTCCCCATAATGGAAATTTTGTTACTGTCGATCATCTTACTTACTATGACCCTCACTCACAAACCTCTTCTCAGAATACCATCTCATTGATGGCGGGAAAAAATATTGTCGCTACCATTACCACTATTTCCCCTAGAGTCTATAAAGATTCCACATTTCTTAGGGCTTATTATGGGCCCCTTCCTACCCCTTCTGAGCCTAGATCTTCGAGCGTTTGCATGATTCAAGTTTCATGAGCCCCTAGCAAGTGGCCTAGTACATATTCCCAACAGTCAGATCCTTAGCAACCCCCTCCACCAAACTAAATTCATCCTTCAGGAACAATTCGTCCAAGCCAAACACCTCTTGCCAGTATATCTCCTTGTCCTTTCCAACCAGGAATAGTTCCCCCAGATATTTCCCATCTAGGAGTAGTTCCTCCAAGTCATTGTCCCTTTGATAAAATACCTTTCTTATTCTCACCACCGGGAACCTTTTCCACACTTGTAATGGATATTTTGAGTCTACCTAACATCACTTTGGGGATCCTAGTATGGTACATTGATCCTTCCGCAAACACTCCCCCCAACCAACTCAAACCTTATACATATGCAACTCTGGTTCAACCTGTTGTTCCCTCCCCTTCCTTTGCTTCAGTTCCACAACAACCTCAACAGGTAGCCACTCCTATTATGAAATCATCTTGTGAGGGGTGAAAATCCTAGAAAAAGGGAAACAAAGACAAGGCACCCCAAGCAACTCCCACTCCTAAACCATAAAATCCTTCTCCTCCATGTTCTTTGTGTGATTTTTTTGGGAATTCCACCAATAATTTCCTTCAGCTCTCTCATATTAAGAATGTGGTCTCTGGTACTTTTCCTAACCCTAACATTCTTGATGTCCATGATACCTTACCCAAACCCTCCAAGAAGAACAAAACCTTATGCACGAATCACCCTTGTGCTTTGTGTGATAAGTATGGACATTATTCCCATCACTATCCCCATCCCGAATATTTTCATGATACAGGTCAAGTGCTTCACGAGTTAGATGTCACTCATAGTGATTCTACTTCCCATCTACCCCCAGGTCCTAGCCCCAATGCTTCATCGGGATAGGAGGTTTCTCAACCCACCATCATGATTCCCCCTCCTAATTTTGAGATGACAGATAGTTTCTCCCTTATCCTCTACATGTCTTCATCCATGGGATCTATATATTCAAACTCTTTAGTAGTTTCTTATTTTTATTCATTGTAACCTTCCTCAGAGAATACTTCGGTCTCAACGTCGGTAGATGTCACATCTACTAGTCATCCCTCCAACCCTCTTGGTGATGCGCATGCAAACCTTGTCTCCAATGATGATGATTGGTTCCATCACCCCTTACTTTGAACCCATGAATTTGAACCACCTTCAACTTGTGGCCATTAAATTTTCACTTAATTTTTGGCTAAGGGGACATCCACTTTTGAGAGTCCTAGAGAAGCAATTCTCCCCAACCCTCGTATTGCATCTAGTAGTGTTGACTCTAGTACCACTATTCCTCCCCCTCTTGAAGAACTTTTAAAGTCCCATACCACTCTAGATCACCCTACGGATGATCCACTTACTCATCCCACCATTTTACATCAACAACCCAATCCCTTAGACATTATTGTTGTTCAACTCTAGTGTTGTCTAGGTTCAGAATCAATTCATTATATCCAAAGCCACTCTTTTTTATGGTGACACCATTTTTTTGAAACCACAAATTCAATCCATTTGAATCATATATGCAGTCCCACATGAGATTGACAATCCACCATTGCCTTTCTCACATTGCATCCATTCATTCTTCTCATAAGAATACAATCATAAACAACAAATGGTGGCACCAAAATAATATGCATAATCACATTATGTATCAAACCATTCATACATGTGTTTGGAATACATTATTCTAAATACATATGGCATGTCCATAACATGTTATAACCATACATACAAAACTGGGGGGCACATATACCCCTACATCTCCTCATCATCCTCTAGAGGATCTTGTGCCAATAGATATGAATGCTTTAATCCTTATTTGAGCACTTGGAACACAATGGTGCTCCACAACTCATCCAGCTATGGGCATCATTCTCACCATTGCATACTTGATAATTCCGCTCCTTCATCATATGTTGGGGGGGAATATCTCATGCTTGGGGGCATGTTATTTCTTATGGTATGAACTTATAATTAAGCTCCATATTGAAATCTTAATCCTTTCCTTGTTCACTAAATAGCATATGTAACAAGTGCACACTTAAACCTCAATTGTTTTTGTTTGCTATTGCTTTTGGGATGGGCTCATTATCTAAAAAGGTTACTTGTGGGATGAGCTCATTCTTTTTAATCTTAAATATAAATTTAAATTATTTCTACCCCTTGCATGTTGTATGGGTTATGTTCCAAACGCTTTACCATCAACTTATAAGTTGACACAGATAGCACAATGGATCAATGTAAATTTAAACATAGATTTCTTATCCAAGTCTCAAAACTTGGGGATGTGGGAGTGTGTGGGAGGTCGCAGCATTAATATATCCAGTTTCAATATGTGCACAGTTTGGGGTCATCATGGAGTTAATAATGGCATACTTCAAGCACATTTTCATCCCATAACTTAATTCATTGAAGTGTGGCATTGAGAAAGAATCTACGATAAGCAAGGAAAGATCTCATCCTAATGAGGCTACACATAATTGACAATGCTACAAATGAGGGGGGGAATGAATGATGTTGTCCTATGTGTTCGTTATTGCTAGTGAAAGCAACACACTAATAATAGTAATAAATTTCCTTTGCGAATTTGGGTTTCATTAAAAGAAATTAATACAAGGCACACTCTCCTCCAAATATGGTGATGGAAACATTAACAACATGGAATTTGAGAGGATCCAATGCAATTGGGACATTTCATAAACAACATGTGAAGGGACTAGTTGGGATAATCGAACAACTATACAACATTAAGGTCATTTTAGATAAGGTCACCTACCTAAAAGACGTAGATCTAGATTTTGACGGTTAGTTTATCCACTACAACCTCATTAAGATTTAGGGCCTCCTCCTCCTCTCCAAATTCTCCAACAACTCAAAGTGCAAATGAATTGGATTTGGGGGCAAGAATCCCTTTTATAGGAAAAACCATAATTTTTCCATTGACCATTACGAGCAAACCGTAGCTCAGTTTTATGAACGGTCAGCATCGTTGGAAATCTCTCACCGAGCTCTATAATGGGCCTTCCTTCATTTTTGGTAATTTAAAACTTCACTGGGAAGCCATTTTTTCCGTGAGGTCTCACTTTGTCGTCTATCAAAAACAAATCTCTTCATAAGATTTGCCTGTACTCTGGTACCACTTTTCATTTTCACTTGTTGACTTAAGTGTCGAGTTTGTTCATGAGTAACCATTATTTACTCATGTTTTTATGGTCCCCTTCAGGCCTCTCCAATGTGGCAGCATCATAGAGTCACCCTTCCATCCATTGCGACTATTCCAAGTCCCACTAAGTCATGTTACAATACATCAGCCATCTTTGCATTGTATTCATCCCATTTCACTTATATTTGGCCTCCAACTATATTGATCTATCTTTGAAAAGCATTTGTATAAGTAATTGACCATCTCTTATGGAATCGAGTTAGTCATTGCTAGTTACACCATGAATATTATGCTCTGAAAATGGAATTTTTCATTCTACCACTCATCTTATTCCTCCACCATCATCCATGGTGTTGTTCTATCAATCACATTACTAGATCCCCCATGCCTTTGTTGAGGAATAATCATTGCATCAACTCTAGCGGGCCCTCTCCTATCGACTTCAACACATCTATTCTAGTTGAAAGGTCTAGATGGTAGTGTACCTTGGTTCCAACTTTCATCATTGTTTGGTGCCTCGAATCAAGCAAAGGGGATCATCATTGCCCTTTTCCTTGGTCGATTCTCACGTCCTCGACTCCATCTTATTATCGAACAATCGAGAATCGTACACTTAATGGTCCAGTGATCCAACAAATTGTACCAACCCTTCCAAGAGTGTGTGTGAGATGTTCCAGACCTTGTGAGTGGGTGTTCGTTCAAGTAGCCCCCACATGCTTGGATGTCAACAGCTCATGATCCAACCTCAGATGTAGTTCCATAGATTTGAATGACCTGGTTTTCACCGCTTGCAGAGCCCATAGCCATTAGAGAACTTTTGAGGTCTAAAATGGGCCTCCTAACAAAAATTTACAACCAAAATAAACTTTATAAGAACCAATAGGACTCAAGGTGATGATGTAAACCATGGAGGATGATTCACCATTTTTGGGGAAAAAAGTAAAAAGATTAAAAAATAATAAAAATATTTTTTCAACTTATCTCCCTAAGGTTTTAATCAAATTTCGAGAGGGAGTACTCGTTGGATGAAAAATTCAATTCATCATCCAAGTAGTACCCATGTTGCATACTTTCAATGGACCCTACTACACAAAAAATGGGAAATACATGAAAAAATGTGATTGCAATCACGTTTTTCATGTATTTCTCATTTTTTCGTGTAGCAGGGTCCATCGAAAGTATGCAACACGAGTATTCCTTGGATGAGGAATCAAATTATGTATCCAACAATTGTTCCCGCTCAAAATTTGAGTAAACACATAGGGAAATAAGTTGAAAATACGAGTTGAAAAAGTAGTTTTTTCTTTTTTCCCTCTAAAATTTGATGATGTAATCTAATCTTATTTTATTATTTTCACTATTATTTTATAATTTCTTTAGCAGACCCATTTTAGACCTCAAAATTCCCTTAATGATGCATGTCTCCTTCAGAGAATCCATTCATATCTTTAGAGCCCTTTCCTGATCAACAGGGCTTCTTTGGTTGCGATCTCCCCTCACCATGTCACATGTCTCATGTACTCATATCAGAGAATTTCATGCATCAGTCTTGGCCTTTTCTTCTAGGAACTTATGTATATGGGACTCATTGTATCACTGTATCATTTTCTAGCCAAGTTGATGTCAGCATATCATGTATCATGTACTTTTTTGTTCATACCCACATTGTTGGGCACGTCACTATTAATTGTACGCAGTTATCTTAGCAGGTATGTGTATGCCTCCCCTGCCTCATTTGAGATTACTTACTTACCAATCAAAGGAGACTTCTATCATACAAGCAGGTCTTTCCCCCTCCATTCTCAGTCCTTCCTTGCCTTGCTTCGACTCTCTCTCTCTCTCTCTCTCTCTCTCTCTCTCTCGATATATATATATATATATATATATATATATATATATATATATATATATATATATATATATATATATATATATATATATATATATATATATATATATATATAGATATATATATATATATATCTATGACTTCCCTTTTATGTCTTGTGAAAGTGCAACCCACAATGTATTTCAATTATATGATTTTCTCCTTACCCTCTTACATTGAGGAGAATTTGTTATCACCCAAAAAATGATCATGTAGTCATTTCTTGCTAGGTTGATCAAAATACACCATGTAGGATTAATTTTACCATGGTAAAACCCACTTTCACCATAGGAAATAATTTAGTAAATTGTTTTTATAAAATATTTCTTATTAAAATTCAAAAAATCCATAAGAATAATTAAATAAATCATTATTTATTTAATATTCTCTAGAAATAATTTTTAAACCATTATTTGGTAATTATTTCTTATTAATTTTGACTTAATCACCTTGGAATAATTAAATAATTCACTATTTATTTATTATTCTTTATTTATTCCATATTTTCCTTCTAAGATAATTGTTATATCATTATTTAATATTATTTCAAAGTCATATTTTCCTTAATTCTCACAAAATGATTAATAAATCATTTTAATTTGTTAATTACTTTAACTAATTTCTAAGTAAAGATATTTGACCATTTTGAATATCTTTTCTCTCTCAAAAAATATAATAAAATGTTCTCAAAAACTAGATTTTGATTTAGTCAATAATATTTTATTATTTTCTAATTCCTAATTTGGCTCAATACTTTGTTATAAATAGAGGATTTTCTATTCATTCTTCAATATGACCATTTTCATTGTCTCATAGCATTTGAGCTCCCACTTGAGTTCAAACACCTTTTTTGGCTTTTTCTACCCATTGCAAATTGAGATAGAAAAGCACATTGTTGAAGCACAAGGACAAAAAATGGACCCATCCCACAGAGGGAGAATTGTAGACCCATGTTGTAATTTCTCCTCACTGGGTGTATTCATTAATAAAATTATCGTTTTTTTAAGTACTACATTGGGTTATTTCACTTTTATTCTATATTGTTATATGTTTTTATTTGCATTATCTATTTTGTTGTAGGGTTTTTCTCATGTTTTTGTTGCAAATATGAAGCATATAAGTAGCCATATTTTGTTGTTAGGGTTATAAGTCACATATAACTTAAGTAAAGGGTTTTGGTACCCTTCTCAAAAACTTTATACTAACATTATGCATCCTTATTTTTAGAATCGTATTAATATGCATATCCTTCTTTTTAGAATCATATTTAATATCTCCATGTGGTGCACTTATTTGTGGGGTCATTGATGGACATTTAGTATGATAAAAACTAAACACTTTTTCGATTTGAATCACCCTTAGTGGAGTATGTGGTGGAATTCTCTTTGTGGTCCATAATGGTGGCTAAAACCAAAGGATTGTTTAGTTTCGATCACCATCAATGGATTGTATGGTAGATTCCTTTATGGGAGTTTAGGGTAAATAAAATCAATTTAATATTTTATTTCAAATAAACTTAGTGGAGTCCATGTGTTACCACAATAAATCATAACATGGAGTCTTAAACACATTAGAGTAGTATATCATTAAACTCTATTGAGAATAGTTGGATTATATTACGCTTGGTGGAGTTTGTAGTTTATCTCATTAAGTCATGCTCTAAGTCCTTATGATGTATTATATTTAAACAACATCCAACCTATATTTACATACCTCAATAATTGTTTTACTCTAATGCTTCCCCTATGTCTTAGATGTTCTCTAATTTGGAATCCTAATTTATATTAACTCGTGGTGGATTTCTCTAAGGGATCCTTGATGGGTCTTTTCATGATTGAAATCAAACAATTTGGTTTTACCAATTTTTCAATCTCACAAAACAATATCCAACCTATCTATATAGCCCCTAGATAAGGTGATCTTAATTATTATATTATGTTATGCATTGGAATTTATCTTGTTTAGAATGCTAATGAATATTCCCTTATCGTGAACTCCGCTTTGGAATCCTTGATGGGCCTTAGGGCAACTAAAAACTTATTAATATTTGGTTTCAATCACCCTTAATGGATTACATATAATAAAATTAAAGATATTCAACATTAAAAATTAGTTTGCATCAACAAAGAAAATATTTCTAAAAATTACATTCTTAAATGCAATTCTAAATGAATAAGCCTATAGGTAGCAACCATATAGATTTATGGAGCCGAAAATAATAAATTTGGAAGCATTTGCATGTCTATTTAAAAATACTTGCATGGATTGAAACAATCTCTAAGAGCATTATACTCTCAAATAGATGGAAATTATACAGACAAAAGGTTTATTTGAACACAGTCATATTGAAATCTATATGTATATTAAAATATATATGTGAAGGTGGTAACCAAATAAGAATTTGCATTATAGTGTTTGTGTTAATGATGTATTTATCAAATCAAGCATTGAAGACCTAATTAAAAAATTTAGGCAACTTAGGCGTAGTGATTGGTTAAATACACTTGATAGGGCATACTTGTGGATCTTACGCTATTTCTAGCAATGGAATTTTTAAAAGACAATGATGCAAAATTTATCATAAACAAAATATCCAATGATTTGGTTAAGTTTTAAATGATAGAATGCATTTACCAGTGTATCATCATGATGAATATTTATGTAAATTGATGGTGGATGAAGATGGATCGGGGAATGAAATCATATAGACAAATTGTTGGTAGGTTGATATATTTAACAATTATAAAATGTAATAAGAGTTGATTGGAAAATTAAATTGAAAGTCTCACATTGCAAGGAAACAAAAAGAAATTTGGGAGGAAACAAAATAAATTTGGGAGAACAAATTATATCTTGGAGTACGTAACTAATGAGAAATTTGACTTGGTCAATCAGGTATATATATAATCAAGAAACAATCTTTGGTCACACATTTCACTTAAGATCATCAACCATTTATCTCTTTTATATTTATAATATCATGATTGTCAAACTCTATATGAATGACTAGGCAACCACATCTTTAGATATTGGTGATGAAAAATGAAAAATACATCATATGCTCAAAATAAGAATGAATTAAGTCCATGGGGCATAGAATAGGCGGTGATGGGGTGTATTGTTAACCCACTTTGTGATTTGAAGGTCACCAATTCGAAACATTATGGGAAAAAATCCAACCATGTTAAGGGTTGGTGTGGCCCATGGAAAGTGCAATCCTCGAGTGATTTTCATGGATTAGATGCCTCTGGCTTACGGTTTTCAAGCCAAAGGTTAAGTGTGTAGTCATCTCAAGACACACAACTTAGAAAAAAAATGAATTAAATGTAAAATTTTAAAACGTTTTACTCTACTAGATACGAGGAAATATTAAATGTTTATTACAAACCTTACTAAGATAAAGCCATGCAACAATATCTTTCTCAACTCAACTATTTATCTAACAACTTAAACTTAAAAGATCACAAGGAAGCTATCCATTTTAGATTTAATTCTAGTTTATTCCACATTTAAGAAATGAATTAGAGCTATTATTTATGCGTATGATATATTATTTCTCCTCTTCTAACCATAGTAATGAAGACAATAATAATGTGTGTATTGGGCCTCAAACTTTCACCAACCTATAGATAAAAACTACAATAAAACTATTATTTGGACTAAATGAGTTTATCTTAAAATATGTGTAGACATTATCTCTAATAATATAGATATTATTGAATCATAAGATCTCGATGAATTATTGGTTAATATCTTGATTATTGATACCCAAAAAATAAAAGTGAAAAACGAACAATAATGATGTCCCCACATAATAAATGATATCAATTCCCAATTGAGTTTGATCACTAGTATAGAAAAAGTTCAACCAACCATAACCAATGGATTCAATTCTACTACAATTACTAAACTAATTTGTTAAATAAATAACACAACAATGTATTCAACCATGATTATCTTAACCATTTAAGTGGGGAAACCAAAGTACCCAAAGAAAACCCCATGCATATTTGGGATTTCTTTTCTGGAGATAAACTATGTAGAGATTTCTAAAACGTCTAACATTTCAAGTGAACACTTCACCCATCATCAAGGACACCATCATAACTTTCGTGTCCCTTATGATGAGTGGAGTGTTCACCTAAAACATCAGACATTTCAAAAATATCTACATAAATTATCTCCGAAAAATAAACCAAAAACATGATTATGAACTATGAAAACCCCCATACTCAAACCCCATAAAAAATAAAGGTAAAAATACTCAACTTAGATAATCAAGAGCACAATAATAATAACATCTATTACTATAGTATTTCTTTATTTACCATTAATCAAGTGCCAATGATAAAGACCATAACTAATCTTTTAATGACAACTTCTTTTTATATGCAGGGGTTGCTTAATAGTTTATATTTGATCATTTTCACAAGGTCAAATGTTTTCACTAATAGGCTTATTTTCATCATAACTAATCAAATTTTGTTACCCAAGCCTTATGGGCATTAGATAGAAGAGGGATGTTCACACCTAATATTATTTGACCCTAGAATGCTTGGAAATATTTTAGATATGCTACTTGGTTTATTCAAAATGTTCAACATGGTTATCATGTTGGGCCATCAAGTCTGCCTTGTGCTAGGTGCATTGGTTGTGACTGCTATGTTTGTTTGATTTTCCCTGATTAAATATTTTTTATCAAATGATCCTATTTACATTCATTTCAAGCAAAAAATAAAAGTTAGCAAAGATTTACCATTATACCACTATATGTATACTTCTTGAGCATTATAACTAAGAAAACCCTAACTTAAAATGACCACTACATCACCTACCCTAGACCTGGGTCTCCTAACCAGCTTGAGGACAAGTTTGAGAACCAATAAGGAACATTATCAAGTCTTATAAAGTGATTCTCAAATAATATATTGGTTATCAAATATGTATATGGGAGAACGTTGATACGTGAATGCATAGGCTAACACGAGTATAGCATGGTGATGAGATGATTAATTTAAAAATGTATGGGGCTTCATTGATAATTATCATTATGTAAAACAAAGTGAGTTCATCGGCTACATAGAAGAAATATTATGGTCCCCTCAGATATCCATTACCATATTACCTTTTTTCCCTTGATTTTATCATTTCAAGATCATTTTTCTGTAACATATTGAAAACCTATTCTACATTAATTTTTCCCATTTGGCCTTGAAGTTTTAAAATCATGTTGTATATGACTTTCTTAGTCAAAACCTCAATAAAATATTAGCTTTTATCTTCCCATACTCAAGGTTGAAATACATATCATGTTACCACAAGCATAGCCAAATTTTTCCATGTGTGCCATCTGAATACTAGGCCTCTCGCCCTTGACCGAATTCATTGGCAACAAACCCTAACCCATTTACTTAATTTTACATCCTTGACCTTATACATGTTAACCATGCTACTAAACTATACACTTTATTTTTTAATTAAAATTAAGGTCCTCAACCTCATCTACTCCAACGACCACATGCACCAAACCTAAGTTCCCTATTGATGTTCAACTTAAGCTCCATACTAGGAAACTTATTCCTTTTGTTGTTTATTAAATAACATATGTAACCGTGCACACTTAGACCCCAAATGTTTGTCCATGTTATTTCTTATGGTATGAACTTATACTTAAGCTCCATATTGAAATCTTAATCCTTTTCTTGTTCACTAAATAGCATATGTAACAAGTGCATACTTAAACCTCAATTGTTTTTGTTTGCTATTGCTTTTGGGATGGGCTCATTATCTAAAAAGGTTACTTGTGGGATGAGCTCATTCTTTTTAATCTTAAATATAAATTTAAATTATTTCTACCCCTTGCATGTTGTATGGGTTATGTTCCAAACGCTTTACCATCAACTTATAAGTTGACAGAGATAGGCTTCATTATTCCTCTAATTCCTCGATAAAATCCTACCAAGTGATGTTATCAATTATTTCATTCCATTATTTGGTTACTCAAATTTCATGATTCACTGATTTTGCAAAGCTTGTTTGGCTTGACACGAATCTTATTAAGGCCACTTTCTTACCTACCTCATCAAGGGATTGTTTCCTAGGTTTAGGATGCCTTTGAATAGTACATACAAGGATCCAAGCAAATGAAACAAAGTGTTTCTCAATCTATAACAATGCCTTGAACACCTCATCACTATTTCTAAACTTCTTTTTTTTTTATGTGGTTCACTGACCCTAGAGATCAGTGAATGCTACGTCCACGAAATATTTGTACCAAGCAATTCCACCCGAAGGGATCTCTTCCTACCAACTCAACCATGGAGCCTAACCCCGAGAGTGTTGAGAGAATTGAACCCCTAACCTCTCAATAGAAAAGGTTCTTTAACGACATGGACCCGACCAACTGAGCTAACCCTTGAGGCTACACTTTGCTGAATTATTATTAAGAAGCACATCATTTTTCAAATATTTTCATACAAGCTTTGAAAGATTAATTTAATGTTGTTTAATTCCATGAATTTCAATTGGATAAGGTGGTGGATGTCCTAAGTTAGCTGAGATCCAACTAGGTCTATGGTTGAGGTTAAATAATTATGCCTATGTTTCACAGTATTTTCCCTAAACTCATTTTTCACTAATTAGGTTAAACATTTTCTTCACCATCTAAACTCAACTCACCTTTTAAAAGGAGATGCAAATACAAAGAAAAAATGGAGAGTGGTTGGTAACCATGCTTTGAAAAAATCTTGATTCATAAGTTATAGTGGGTTTGATGGTTAAAAACATGTACTTCCTCGTACGAGGTCACAATTTCAAATCCAGAAAGTGATAAAGTATGTACACCTCTATAGACTTTGGCAGTCAAATCATGGTGCAAAGGTGAGTCCCTTGTACAACAAATAAGGAGTTATCATACACAAATTTGGTGTTTGGCCTAGTTCTGACCTTAATTTTGGATTATCATTATTATTATTATATCCATTTTACTTGCATCTTGGAGCATGTTCCAACATTGTTCATGATAGAAAAAAGTTCAAAGAGGCATCAGTGCTTGTATAAGGCTTCATCGATCTATACTTGAGAGGTATAATGTTTTTATTTTCTTTTATTACTTATAGGTGATCATTATATTTTTTCTTCTAGTCAATGACATGTAAGGATAATAAGCATAAACTAGGTGAAGGTTAGGTAATAGTCCACTTTCACTACAAGAAAGCTACGCTATTAGAGCTTGTTCGCTGCCAAAAACTGGGTAACACCATAGGAGAAAATTTTCACCTTCTTTGGATAGCTAGTTAGCCAGTGACCTTACACTGCTCAATGTATGATGATATTCCATATTCCTCTACCATTTTCATTGGTCAGACACCTCTCATGATTCAGCATTTCTCTTGAAGGAAGGTAGGTCATCATTTGATAGGTACTTTAACCATTTTGCAATCATGTGTTTTTACTTAATGTTTGGGCATTCTAACATGGATTAAATGGAGATATGGATGATTTACATATCTTGATTATAAATGTGTTATATCACCTTACCATTGAGTTTAATTTTTTTCCCTAATCCAGTGGGGCCTCCTCTGAGGCCTTAGGATTTTAGGAGGGCCACTACTTGTGAAACATGGATTCAAGTAGTGTGCCCATAATTTTCCCATAATTACCACTTTGCATAATTCCCTAGATTTCATATCCATTCTTTGGGCTTGATGTCATTAGTTAATTGGGATTGGCACCCTCATATCCTCATTCTTGATTCTGGGCCAGTATCATTACCCTAGAACTTGATGCAACTAAAAGAACGATAAAAGAATAAGATGGCCACAATAAAATAAAATCAAATCAAAATGCAAAATATGGTTGGGACATTCATTGGTGCATGGGAAAAAGCCTAGCATGAACTCTGCCCCCCCCCCCCCCCCCATTTAGCCATCACCTGATTCTTAATAACTTGATGCTCCATCATATAATAAAGGAACCTTTTCATGTCCAAACCCTGATGAGCGAGAAGTTGACTCATTGTTAAGGGGTAAATAAATTTATATCATTAAAATCATGCTTGAACGCCTAAGTTATACTCCCTATAAAATCATTGTCAAAAATAAGTAAAAGGTGCACCAAAGAGGTAGAAAAACCAAGCCAAGGAAAGGGGTAACTCATGCCTCTCCCACCATTACATCCTACACACTCAAGATGATGGACCTCCATTAGTTGATCCCATGACCATGACACATTGTCGTGAAACTTTTCCCCTCAGTTGACACCATTATCACAAACACCTATGAATTGAAAGGTTTACCTTGGACATGTCATCTCCCCTTATTGGAAACACCTAATAACTTTTACTATCTAGCCATCCCTAACATAATTAGGGAACACTTTTACGAGACTTGTTCTAGTTAGATATTTGAAATTGATCCTAGTTGGAAGTATTATTATGGTCCATTATGATACATCTATGGCCATTATACCTAATTATTAGTGGCTTTCACTTGATCTTGAGATTTGTTTCTAGGTGGTCTTTCACACAAAAGCAAAGACCTTGAGGGCATATTTCATGTCTCCACTACACATGACGCCCAGGCCATTTTACACTTCCAAAGAGTAGTGATAACCTTGCAGATGAGGTGTTTCCCCTCTAGAACAAAGCATTGGGTACTTTGATGATTCCAATAGATGGTTGACACCTCAAAGCACCCCTAGACGCTAAAACAATGAACTCCTCTTCCTTGGTGTTGGATATTCTTGATGATGTACCCAACGGACCCAACATGCCCCCAAGTTGGTTTTGAAATTGTTTGATGGGCATGATTTGATCTAGATTTCATATGAAGATGGTCATCCCCAATATGACAAGGGAGGGTTTTCACTAGCAATTGCAGTGCCAACATTTGAGAGATATTATGCCACATCACCATTCTGCCATTGAGAAGGTGATGTAGCACACCCAGAGCATGATTTTTCCACTTGGAGGCATTTTGAGGCACTTTTTGATGTCTCCCCTCAAGAATTGGAGTTGATTATGATGATGGGTCATCTCACTAGCCCATCCATGCACTTTCATAGCATTTATGAGCCCCAATATTGGAGAGAGATGATGCAACATCACCCTTTGATCCCTTGAAAAAGAGTGATGTAGCGTACCCAAAGTATGGTTTTGACACTTGAAGGCATTTTGAGCTAATTCTCAATATAGAAATTTTGAGGTCTAAAATGGGCCTCAAAACAAAAATGTACAACCAAAATAAAATTTATAAGAACCAATGGGATTCAAGATGATGTTTTCAACCATGGGGGGTGATTCACCATTTTTGGAGTAAAAAGGTAAAAAGGTTAAAAAATAAAAGATAAAAATATTTTTTCAAATCGTATTTTCAACTCATCTCCCTATGGTTTTACTAAAATTTCGATCAGGAGCACTCATTGGATGTGGAATTTAATTCCTCATCCAAGTAGTACCCATGTTGAATACTTTTGATGGACCCTGTTACACGAAAAATGAAAAATACATGAAAAAATGTGATTACAATCACGTTTTTTCATGTATTTCTCATTTTTCGTATAGCAAAATCCATCAAAAGTATGAAAAACTGGTACTCCTTAGATGAGAAATTAGATTATGCATCTAATGAGTGATCCCGCTCGAAAATTGAGTAAAACTGTAGGGAGATAAGTTGAAAAAATAGTTTTTTTTCCTTTTTTCCCTCTAAAATTTGATGATGTCATCTAATCTTATTTTATTATTTCCACTATTATTTTATAAAATTCCTTAGGAGGCCTATTTTAGACCTCAAAATTTCTCTAATGTCTTGTCTTCCCCTCAAGAATTGGAGTTGATTATAATGATGGGACATCTTACTATCCCACCCATGCACTTTTATAGCATTTATGGCCCAAAAAGGGCATGACATCATGCTTATTGAAGATATTGACCCACAAGTGTGGTTTTTTATGCCATAGTTTTATTATTTTGAGCTATGGGGTTGGCTTGTAACCTATTATCATGATGAACACTCAAAATTAAACTTGTTTTAGGGCTTGTAGGCTAAAATATTTTATAAAAGTGAAGGATAGACCTCATATATATAGAGGATCCCCCACTTGTCACTATTCATCATCACACTTGAGATTTTAGAGTATTAAAAAACAGATATTTCAAATTTTAGCACTATGGGAGAAATATTCTTAATTGGTGATTTAAATGCTAGAACAAAGAATAATTAATCTATTCAGATGGGAAGTGATATAGAAGAGGACGAGAATCCCTTATGTCTAAGAGAGAGTGAAGAGCATTCTTGGAAAACAGCATTGTGGGATGGTAAAGAGAGGGTTTCGTACTTTTGAGAAGAATTGCTAGGTCTTTGTAGCCTAAATGACATGGTTATATGTAATGGCATGAAAAAATGGTCTAAGTCCAATAGTATCACTTGTGAAACCTACAATGGACAAAGCATAGTAGACTATTTTATATGCTCTCAAAGGTCTATTTCCAAGTTGTTGGACTTCAATATTTAGTGCTACCCTATAGAGCTAGATTCTGATTGTTTGCCTCTTCTTATTAATTTTGGTATAAATACAAAGATCAAAAAAGGGAACAAACCCAACACGCTTGCAAGAAAGATTATCAACATGGTAGAATTCTTCCAAATCAAGAAAACCAAGAGCTCTTCAAAGCTACTCTTCAAGAACACCTCTAGTTGGATAAAAACAATAATAGTGGCTGCAAGGATAACATACTAGGACATAAAAGGTATATTTGTAGCAGTATGTTAATTCCCTTAAGACATAAATCTTTAAAGGTATGCAAGAGATATAGGCCTCTGAAGAGAAGAATCTCAAATATCTTTCTGGCTAATCATTGAAATGGTGAGGAGTGAAAGGCTACTAAAAGATCCCTCAAAGAAGATTCAAGCTAATAAAACGATATTATATATAAGAAATTGATAAAATAAAAAATAGGAATAAAAATTTATGTGATTTCAAGAAGGAAGGAAGGAATTTCTTTGGGGAAACATAATCCCAAATGTTTTTGGAGGGAACTATGACAAAAAATAAAACAAATAGAAAATAAAAACGTGGATGCCCAATGGTTAGATTATGTAAAGATTCCACATGAATGGATAAATGATAAAAGTAAGCCTCGCATAATTGACACCTCAATTGAGCTATTTTAAATTGTAGATAGTGAACAAGGTATAAAGAAGATGAAAAGTTGTAAAGCTCAAGACATTGATAGTTTACAGATAGAATTCTTAAAATGGGGAGTGGAGCTTCTAGCTCCATACATCAAGGAGATATTTAATGGAATCAATCAAAGTAGCTTCCCCTTTGAGTGGACAAATAGTGTTGTTATACCCATTCACAAAGGCAGAGACCTCAATAACCCTTCCAACTAACGTACTATTTTGATCAACCGTCTTCTTGGAAAAAAATTGGGAGCATGCTAGAGTGAAAAATCAGCAAGTGGGCAGAAAAAGAGGGAAAAGGAGAAAAGGGGCAGGCTAGCTTCAAGCCTAAACATTCTACAATTGATCATTGCATCACTCTAAGACATTTCATTGAAAAATTTTGGAACAACCAAGGTGGAGAAGCTTTTTGGTGCTTTGTTAACTTCAAAAAATCTAACATTGTCCCTAGAGATAAGCTTTGGCACAAAATCGAAGGATTAGGAGTCCCAAAGGAATATAGAGCAGTTGTTCATAAGCTCTATGAGCGGGTTAGAGCCAAAATTAAAACAAAGGGGGGCATGTTTGAATGCTTTGGCAATCATATTGGAGTCAAACAAGGATTTCCTCTTCCCCCACATTGTTTGGTTTATATATCGATAAGCTTGAAGAGTGGATAAATAGTACCAAAGGAGAATGCATCCATTTAGAAAGCTACATGGTGAAACTACTTTTATATGCAAATGACCTTATTCATGTTGATAAATCTACCCCGGGTTTGAGAGAGAACTTGAAACCTATGGAACTCTTTTGTCAAGAGATTGAAATGCAAGTAAACACTAGCAAGACCAAAGTCATCGTTTTTTCTTTGAAAAGAAAAAAGAAACTGGTTACCTTTTTCTTTGAGGGTAACCCCTTGGAGGTTGTCGATGAGTAAAAATACCTAGGAATCGATTTCCCATATAGGCTCATTTGGGAGACATGTATATCAAATAAAATCCAAGGGGGGTGGAAAGATTCTTACCTTCTTCAAAATAGGTGTAAACAAGTAGAACTGTGGGATTGGAAGACAAAGAAAACCCTCTTTGGTTTATTAATGGTGTCAATTATCCTTCTATGCTTGCGAGATATGTGGCATTAGCATGTCAAACCACAAATGGTGGCAAATAGAAAGAATTCAAAAGCATATAATCATTAGTAGTCTCAAGGTCAAATCAATGGCCGCATATGATATCCTTTAGTTGACGTTGACATGTTTCCAAATGAGGCTTCAGCAATCATTCATTTGTTAAGTTAGCTAAAAAAGGTTGAAAATATGGATAAGCACGCTAGACAAAAATGGTAGTTGAAGAGGAGCTAAATTGTCGAAAAAAGACATGGGTGAAACGAAATAAAAAATTTCAAGCAAATGGGACATAAATCTACATGACTGCCCTCACGCTAAAAAAAAAAAAAAAGTGGGTGTTTGACAAATTTAAAATTGTCATGTGGACAAAACAGGGAGGTGGGAAAGAACCATATTATGTCAAAGAATTTAACCCTATGTGGAAGCATGTTGATAAAGAGTATTTGAGATATTCAAACAAGGGAAATACTAAAATTTTAATTGTGTGATTGAGGACTAGCTCCCATCATCTTAGATGTGAAACTAGCAGATGGATGGTCCCCAAAGAAGATTGGAAAGAAATAACTTTCATTTTTTGCATCAGGGGTGGTATAAACATAATGGCATTTTATCAAATAATGTGCAATGTATGAAGATATTCACTGTCACTTTGATAACAACCTAAGGGTGAAGTCTCAATGAACTTTTTGAGGCAAGACTTCACAAAACAACAAGTTTCTTACTCAAGATTCATAACATGAGAGATAGCGTGGAAAAAATCTTAATAGGGATCAAGTTGTTATTTGTTTGTCCCTTATTCCTCGAGGTCTCATGGACCGCATTAAAATGCATTCATTGATTCATTATCTTCTAGGGCATGGTTTAGCCAAACTTATTCGCTAATTTTGGAGATGTGACTTTTATGGAGCATTTGTTATTCGAGATTGGCTTATGTATTGGAGATGTCATTTTGGGATTGAAAGGATGTTTTTTCATGGATTGCTTATTTTTCACTGTTGTACATGTAATTGAATTAATGCTAGTATTTTTCTATGATCCATAACTAAGGGAATAATATTTGTGGGAAATCTTAGTTAAATTTTGCATGTTAAATATTTCTTCCTTGAAATCCATAACATAACTCCTAGTGTGCATCTCCTATTTAATTTCTCCCCTCACAAAAAATATAGGGTTTTACCAAGTGGAACATTGATTGCCCCCCCCCCCCCCCGCCTTACTCCAATAATTTGTCATTTATTATCAGGCCAGGATGTATGATAACTCCCAAATTAATATTTCTATTAAGATAAACATTAATATATACACTTAGGAGGGAGACCCTTGGGATTCACATCCCCAGTTCTCTTCATATGCTTATTTTGTATTTACATATTTACAAATATTTTCCCAATCCCGGAGTTTATGTCAACATTCCCCCCCCCCCCTTAATATGAAGTGGTGTTTGTAAGTCCAAGCATCATTCTAAATCTTTTGATTTTTTCTCTTCCAAGCACTTTGGTGAAGACGTATGCAATTTTATCACTTATGGAACAATGTTGTAGGTGAATAGTCTTGGCCTCAACATGATGTCGAATCAAAGGATACTTTGTATTGATATGCTTGGTTATATCATGGAACTTGGGATTCTTGGACAATTTAATTGCATAATTATTGTCAAATAAAAGATTAGCGTGCAGTTGTTTCTCCTACAAATCTTCAAGAATTTTCTTGAGCCACACAATCTCCATAGTTTCTTCTGCAACTACCACATATTTTGCCTTTGTTGTGGAATCTACTAGAACTAATTGTTTGTGTGACCTTCAAGAGGTAGCTCCTAATCCAAGACTCATAACATAACCTGAAGTAGATGATCCATTTTCCTTGTCTCCATCAAAGTCTGAATCAGAGTATCCAATCAAGCTAAAGGCATTCACCTTTGTATATTTCAGTCCAAAGTCTTGAGTTCCCTGAAGTACTTTAGAACTCTTTTTTCAATAAACCAATGACCCTCACAAGGCTTTTGTGTAAACCTGGAAATGATTCCAACATAAAATTAAATGTTTGGTATGGTAGTGGTGAGGTAGATAAAACTTCCTATATGTTAATTTTTCATCATTTTGTTCTATGTTGCAACTATCACTTCAGCGATATCCAATAGCATCCAATAGAACAATTCACTTCTTCAATTGTCCAATGATAGAAGAGAAATAGTATATATAAAAATTAAAAAAATGCACAATGAAAGACAGCCAAGAGACAAGATACACAATATTTGGTTAATGACATGGGAAAACCTCCACTAGGCGGAAAACCCTTGCAAATCTTCTTCTATTAGATTGTCTTCAAATGTTCAACAGAGAGAGCACATCATCCAAGAGTCAAAATCAAACTTTGAATAGACAATATTCAATGTCAATATCTAATATCAAAACAACTGTCCAAACCAGATACAAAGAGATGAAGTCAACAATGGTCAAATCTGATCTTCCTGTAATCTACCCAAGACAACAGCAGCCCAGTTAGCCCTAACTAGTTTGCAGTCAATGGTCAACGCATTCCTTTAGGATCTCGATCTACTTAAGTCAAAATCAGACTCAAATGTTGGTCAAAATCTTCCAAGCAGTCCTCAAAACCTTAGTCAAACTCAGTCAAAAGAGAGAGAAAATTTGTTTTCATAGCCTGCAATTTTTTGCGATCAATCCTAAAAGTCAACGTCAGTCAAACTACTCAGCATTCTTCAATTTGTGTCCTTCAATGCAACCTGCATAAATCAAACTTTTCCACCCAAAAACGCGGTCAAATGAGGCCAACTTCACCCTAGTCAATGTTGGTCAACACCCTGCAACTATCCTACAACTCAGCCCAATCATAAATAGCCACATGTCCTTCGCGTGTGTGAGAGAAATCCTTCCAATATGAGTTGTACAAACCAATAGGAATGGGAGAGAGAATATGTGATGTGAGGTGATGAAGTTTCAAATGATGTTTGAGGTCTCTTGTATTTATATGAGTCCATGAGAACGAAAAGATATGTCGTTTTGGCTTCATGAGCCTACACGATGTTGAAGTCGACCTTGACAATTTTCACATGTGTAGGCTTTAATTCAAAAACACACTTCTTGTCTGATTTGAGTGATCTTTAAGTTTATCTTGGTCCTCTTAAAGAATTTAATGCAATAATTATCTCCATCAAATTAGTTGTCCAAAGTGTAATTTGACCCTAGTTACATAATTTAAAACTCACTCTCAACTAGGGAGAATTCCACCTGTCAATATTTTTCCATCGATCATCATGTCATATTGTCATCATATACCATCTCTGCTCATCTTAGGTTGAACATTCTCGAATCTAAAGGAGAATAAATGTTGCATGGAGATTTAGCTACCACCATATCTCTATCACCATCGGGGAGACTCAGCTACCGCCTAGAATCATCGTCGTCGTCGAGGAGCCATGGCTACCACCTAGAACCAAAGACAATGGGCGAGACTAGCCTACTCCAAGTGTAGGGATCATACTCTATCCTAGAGTCCCTAGAAATAGGTGAGATTAATGTAAGGATCACATTCTACCATATTGTCCTTGATCATTCATCTTAACTCTAAAGAGTTAGATGGTATAACACATGCATCCACCAACTTGGGTGAGATCCTCCTACTGGAAGGGGTAGGGATCAAATTATATCCCAAGTCCCTCAATCCATTTCCCAGATGGGAGAGGTTGTCCCAGAGAGTGGGTAGGATGCTAACTGGGGCATACTTTGACTAGGGGAGATCTCGGTTCCCAACATCTTATCGGTCAGAGATCTCTCGTCCTCAATAGCCCTATAGCTCCATTCCTCACCCTAGGAGCTCAAACAGGGGGGAATGGCACTACTCAATGTTCTTGATCATCTTGGACCCTTATTTGAAAGATTCATCTCAACCCGTCCAAGCTACTCCTTGAAGACCAAGAAATTCCTTTTCGAAAAAGCCTTGGTGAGGATATCAACTATCTTCTCATCTGTCAAAATGTTGAGGAGTCCCACGGCTTCTCTCAGCACCATGTCTCGGATAAAATGATATATGAAATCTATATGCTTGGACTTGTCATGGAAAACAAGATTCTCTGAAAAATAAATCCTACCCTTGTTGTCGCAATAGATAATTTTCGTGTCCAGAACCTACTCAAATATCTCTCCAAAAAGATTCCTCAACCCAACTGCTTCACGACTCATAAGGCTAGCTGCAATATACTTAGCCTTAGCAGTGCTAAGGGATATATATTTATGCTTCCTTCTCATCCACGATGTCATGGCAGATCTCAGAATAAAACAGCATTTGGAAGTACTCTTTATGTCAACAACATTTCCAACCCAATCTACATATGTATATCCATGTAGTCTAACTTCTCCAACGACATATCTCAGTACAAGGTTAATAATCCCATGTAGATATCTCAATACATGCTTCGTAGTGACCCAATGTACATGGTGAGGCTCGGTCATAAATTGGCTCAAGATGTTAACTGCAAAACATATGCCAAGACAAGTATTTACAAGAAACATCAGAGCACCAACCAATTGTATATACTCAGAAGGGTTTGCTAGGTTCGGTTCAGCAGCTTCTTCACACAACTTCTTGAAATTCATATCCATAAGTGTAGGCAAGGACTTCCACTCAACCATGCCAAATATCTCTAGAAGTTTCACAACATATTTTCCTTGTGAAAGGAAAATCTCACCTAGCTTTTGCCATACTTCTAGTCCCAGGAAATAGTGCACCAAACCAAGGTCTTTCATCTTGAATTCGGAAGCCAACTTCCTCTTACATTCAAGAATGAGAGGGTGTGCACCTATCATGAATAAGTCATTGACATATAATATAAAAATGAGAGGCATAACTTGGATTGTTTTAAAGTACAAGTTATGATCAACATTGCTCCTTGTGAATCCCATCTTTATCAAGTAATTTTCAATACGATCATACCAAGCACTAGGGGTTTGCTTCAATCCATAGAGAGAACTCTTTAATCTGCATACATGGGTCTTCTTGTCATAAACTTCAATTCCTATAGGTTGATCTATGTACACTTATTCTTGTAGCAAACCATGTAACAAAGTGGTCTTCACATCCATTTGATTGAGAGTCCATCCTTGGCTTGCAGCAAGGGCTATTATCGAATGGATGGTTGTATATCGGACCATGGGAGAAAATATATCATCGTAATATTCTCCCTTTTTTTGATAGAATCCATGGGCTATGAACCTTTCCTTATATTTTTTAATGCTTCCATTAGCCCCATTCTTGATCTTATAGAGCCATTTGGAGGTTACCATAGACCTGCCCTTCAATCTCGACACAAAATCCCATACATCATTTTTCATAATAGACACATATTCTTCGACCATTGCATCCTTCCAAACTTGTTCTTTCACAACTTCTTAAAAGGTGCTAGGTTTAGTGTGAATCATATTTCTCATAGCTACAACATCTGCTCAGTACCTGCATGGCTTCTTTCTTTCCCTGAAAATTTCATGAGCAGCAGCATGTTTTTTGGCATATTGTAGTGTCTTTGATCCAAAGTGGTATTTTCCTGAAAGGAGGATTGCTAGGAGGATCCAAGGTATCCATAGGCTCCATGGGATCAACAACGATGTCCTTTTCGAATTCAGGCATAGAAGGACCTTCTAGAATATCCATATCATCACTCTTGTCTTTAGGAGGAGGAGGCAGAGGGAAGTCCCTTTCTTTTCTAAGGGAAACATCTTCATCGAATATTAAATCCCTACTAATTTCAACCTTCCTTTGACCATAAATATATATTCTAAATGCTTTATAATATTCACTATATCCAAAAAATGTACCTTTCCTTCTTGTATCTTCTAGCTTGTTTCTTTTGTCCTTCGGCACATGGAAGTATACGGGGCAGTGAAAAATTCGGAAATGACCAGTATTGGGCTTGACACCTATGAATACTTCCTCGGGAGTCATGTTGTCCAAAGCTTGATGAGGCAACTTGTTTTGAACATATACCATTGTGTTTGTTGCTTCATCCTAAAGGAACTTTGGTAGCTTTTGATCATGGAGCATGGCTCAAGAAGCTTCTACAATGGACCTGTTCTTTCTCTTAGCCACTCCATTGTGCTCGAGAGTATAGGGCACAATGGTCTCCTTCTTAATTCCTTCCTTTTCAACCAAATCCTTGAACTCCTTGAATATTTTGAATGCTTCATATGTGTGCTTCAAATAGTATATCTATGTCTTCCTTGAGAAATCGTCAATGAAGGTGATGTAATAAATATGACCCCCATGTGAATGCACGGGCATTCGACCAGATATATCAAATGAATGAGATGAAGAATTTATTTCGTCTTGTTTTCACTAGAGAGGAATGGTCCCCTAGTATTCTTTCCACTAGCAAACCCAGGGCATACTCCGTAATGTTGAGCTTGAACATCGGGGATCCCAAAGACCAACTTTTTCAATTTTGGAAGAGCATCATAATGTGGATGGACCAGCCTTCAATGCCACAACTCGCTTTGAATATTTGTATTATGTACCATAGCTAGAATAGTTCTTCCAATGACTCTATAGAGTCCTTCAAACTTAGATCCCAATAGTCCTTTGAAGGAATTTCTCATATAGGATTTAACAGGCCAAGTAAGTATTTTTCCTTTAATGAATGCAACCCTCATTCCTTTATCCTCCGAACAAGATATTGAAACGAAATTCTTCTTTAATCCCGACACATATAATACATCATGAAGCAAGACAAATTCGCCAAAGTTCAAATGAAATTTGACAGAACCATCCTTTTACAAGATGAGTGGTAGTGTCACAAAGAATAATGTTCAAATTGGTCTCCCTATATACCAAATTAGAGAGAACCTCCTTATATCCAGAGAATTGATGAGAGACCCCACTATACACCATCCAACTATCCCAAGAATTCAGAGGAGATGAACTAGATAATGCGGAAATAAGAATATACTCATATTGATTAGCAGTGTTGCCTTCATACCTGGTGTTCCTTGGGCTCTTTGGAGGACGATAGATATCTTCACGGTCATCGGGGGAGTCTCTTGTTCTTTCATTCCTTCTTCTATTGTCTCTTATTTCATATGATTTGTTGTTGTTGAAGCCATGGTTATTGTTGTAGGACCTTGAAGAGTTTATTCTTGGAGCATCTCTCTTTTCGGGATAATCTCGAGCATAGTGACCCTTTCTATGAAAATTGCAGCACTTAACATATCTATCTGATCTAGATCTTGGGAGGAGGCCCCCAAGATCTAAAAGATTGAAATGGATCTTGTGGGGAAGGCCCCCAAGATCTGAAGAATTGCAATGCTAGAAAGAAAATAATAGAACACACAGTAAATAAAACCACAAATAAACTTTTTATTAAAACAGATAATAATTGTAGGGACTACATTGTGGTGGACAATCTGTCCTTTTACAAAATGGGACTTGTTACTTATAGTATTTTTCAGTTACAATACCACGAGTCAATTCCATGGGTGGATGTCACAATACCGTGGGTCAATTCCATGGGTGGATGTCACAATACCACGGGTCAATACCATGGGCGAATTAATACCATGGATGGATGTCACTTACAATACCATGGGTGGATGCCACTTACAGTACCATGGGTAAATTCCAAGGGTGGATGAATAACAAGGGCGGATGAATACCATAGGTTGATGTCATTTTCCATTCGGATCATTCCTCCCTCCTGAAGAAGCAATGGTCCCCATTACGTGAAGTTCCCTCCTGCGAAGCCTTTGCTGAATATGAAGAGCCACTGAAGAGAATGGTTTTATGTGGTTAACCCATAATCGTGATGAACAAGGATTCAAGGATAGAGATACCTTGTAATGCTTGTGACCAACTATGATATTGATAGTGTGTGGCCCAGCAAATGGACGTCGATGAAGTGTGAGTTTTTGGATGATCCATAACCATGACAAACGAAGATCCAAGGATAGAGATACCCTCTAATGCTTGTGACCAACTGTGATACTCACAGTGTGTGGCCTAGCAAATGGACTTCGATGACAAGGATTTTGTGTGGTTGACCCATAACCGTGATGTTGGTTGTTGATGAAGTAGCAGGTGCCTACATAGCCTGAGGTGGGAGGGCATGTTTCCAACGGGAACCCGCTCTCAATGCTGCTCCAGAATTAAATGGGCATAACTCGGTCAATATAACTCAAAATATTTATAATAATCTATTTTTGGAAGCAAAAGGACCATTTTGCATCTTCCCATGTGTTGGAAATCCTTATCTAGACACTCTAGAATCTCATATTCGCGCTGCAATTTTTCCGCCATCACAAAAGTTCTGGAAAAAAAAAAAATAAAAAAAATAAATAAATAAAATAAAATAAAAATAAAAATAAAAATAAAAAAAAATAAAAAAAATAAAAATATAATAATAATAATATAAAATTAAAAATAAATTAAAATTAAATTAAAAATAAAATTAAAAATAAAATAAAAAAGATTTTAAATCAGCGATATCTCCCACATACAAACTCTAATTCGACCCATTTTTTTTAAAAAATTGTGTGATTTTTCAAGAGGAGCTCAGATCTACAATCCTTTTTCTGAAATTCTGCACAAAAAAATTCAAAAAATGATAGGAGTCGTCACCCACCAGTTGTCGTCACGAAAAAAAATCTACAACATAGCAGATTTAAATCAACGAAATCTCCATCTAGACTCCGATTTGGCCAAAAAAAATTTGGTATTTTTTCGCAAGGAATCCAGATCTGCTTTTTTTTTTCTAAATATTGCACCAAATGTTCAGATCTAATCTGCAAACTCGCTGCCCAAAAAAATTTCTTGCAAAAAAATAAAATAAAATAAAATTCTTCCTACTTGGCCCAAGAAAGTGCTATGTGGAGGTCGCAGCACATGCCTAAATTTTGTTGAATATTGCTGCAAAATTTGAAACTGAAATATACATGAAACAATCATTCCCATTGAATTGTAACCTACTCTAGTACCACTGATCCGAATCTTGGGGGGAGGCCCCCAAGGTCTAAAAGATTGAAATGGATCTTGTGGGGGGGAGGCCCCCAAGATCTAAAGAATTGCAATGCTAGAAAAAAATAATAGAACACACAGTAAATAAAACCACAAATAAACTTTTTATTAAAACAGATAATAACTGTACGGACTACAGTGTGGTGGACAATCTATCCTTTTACAAAATGTGACTTGTTACTTTAGTATTTATCAGTTATAATACCGCGGGTCAATTCCATGGGTGAATGAATACCATGGGTGGATGTCACAATACCATGGTCCAATTCCATGGGTGAATGAATACCATGGGTGGATGTCACAATACCACGGGTCAATACCATGGATGAATTAATACCTTGGGTGGATGTCACTTACAATACCATGGGTGGATGCCACTTACAATACCATGGGTAAATTCCATGGGGGGGTGAATAATATGGGCGGATGAATACCATGGGTTGATGCCATTTTCCATACAGATCACTATCTTACCTTCTTGAATCCTTGGAATCTCAATTAGATTGAGGAGGTCTTCTAGATTTTGATGGCTTTCCCTTTCCTTTATTTGGATTCTTTTTCTTTCCTTGAGCAACGTAAGCAGTGGGCTCTCCTTCCTTTGATCCTTGAATTCTTCCTCTAGATATCATCCTTGATTCTTCTTGAATGAGATTTTACAACAAGTTCATCAAATGAAGGGAAGCTATTTTTGTTGCTTATAGTAGTAATGAAGGTTTCCCAAATGGGAGGGAGGCCTCTAAGAGTTACAATCACCAATTCTCTGTCATGTGTGGTTTCCCCAATTCTTTGCAATTGATCTCGAAGACAAGATATCCTCATAATGTATGATTTTACAGATTCTCCTTTTTTCATCTTCGTGTCTTTGAGTTGATATTTCAAAGAGATGATTTCATTCAAATTTTTGACTCCATACATGCCATCTATCTTATCATACATGTCCTTAGACCTTCTCAAATTTCCAACATACTCAAGTAGATTATATTGTAAACCATCAGTTATAATTTTCTTTTTTTTAACTTACCTTTCTTATGCTTGTTTCTAACAGCAATGGAAGCATTCCAGAGGCTCGAGTACTCTTCCTTGAATGAATTCCAAAACATCATTGTTGTTAGTTATGATCTCCAACCTGACTTTCCATGTAACAAAGGTAGATGATTCACCCAACTTTTGATGCTCCTTGAAGAAAGAGGAAGATACTTTATCAAAATATTTTCCCTTTTTCGATCAGCGGCTAGAAAATAGATGCTCTTGCTCTATGTCTCTTAGGCTTGTCTTCATGTCTGCTTTGATACCATGTTAATTTTTCATCAATTTGTTTTATGTTGCACCTATCACTTTAGCAATACCCAATAACATCCAATTTAACAATTTACTTCTTCAATTATCCAATGACAATAGAGAAATAGTAGATAGAAAAATTAAACAAATTCATAATGAAAGACAACCAAGATACATGAGACAATATTTGGTCAATGACCAGGGGAAAACCCCACTAGGGGGAAAAACCTTGCAAATCTTCTTCTATTAAATTGTCTTAAACTGTGCAGAGAGTACATCATCCAAGAGTCAAACTAAACCTTTGACTAACCAATATCCAATGTCAATATCCAATATCAAAACAACTACTGAAACCAAAGACAAAGAGATGAAGTCAACAATGGTCAAATCTGTTCTTCCTGTAATCTGCCTAAGTCAAAAGCAGCGCAGTCAGCCCTAACTAGTTTGCAGTCAACGATAAAAAATAGTCCTTTAGGAGCTCAGTATACTTCATTCAAACTTGGCCTCAAATATTGGTCAAAATATACCCAAAACAGTCCTCAAAACCTCATTCAAAATTGGTCAAAACAAAGAAAATTTGTTTCCACAGTTTGCAATTTTCTGCGGTCAATCTTGAAAGTCAACGTTAATCAAACTACTCAGAATTCCTCAATTTGTGTGTCCTTCAATGTGACCTACAGAAATAAAAATTTTCCACCAAAAAACACAATCAAATGAGGCCAACCTCACCCTTTTCAACGTTTTTCAACGCCCTGCAACTGTCCTACAACTCGACCCAATCAGAGGTAGCCACCTTTCCTTCATAGGTGTGAAAGAAATCCTTCCAATCTGAGTTGTAAGAACCAAAAGGAATAGGAGAGGGAAGATGTGATGTGAGGTGATGAAGTGTCAATTTAGGTTTGAGGTCTCTTGTATTTATATGAAACGATGAGGGTGAAAAGACCTGTCATTTGGGCTTGATGAGCATACATGGTGTTGAAGCCAACCTTGACAATTTGCACATGTCTGGGATTTAATTCAAAAACACATTTCTCCTTGTCCGATTTGAGTGATATTTAGCTCGATTTTGGTCCTCTCGAAAAGAGGAATTCAATACAATAATTATCTCTATCAAATGAGTTTTACAAAGTGGAATTTGACCCTAGTTTCATAATTTAACACTACAAGTTGTCTCTACTTAGTTGTATCCTCAACTTCATTTCCTTCTTTGGATGTGAGATTTAATTTTTGTTCCTTTGGAGTGGACAAAGGGTTGCATTCAACAATACCAAATTTGTTCAAAAAATCTCCAATGTACTTCTTTTGAGAGATAAATATATATTTATGATGTTGAGTTATCTCAATACCCACCCAATAGTAGTGAACATGTCCCAAATTTGTTATCCCAAATCCTTTCTTCAATTCATTATTTATGGACGCAATACAATTTTCATTGTTCCCTGTCATCAACAAATAAGCTACATATACCACGAGATAAACAACATTTTTTCCAACTTTCTTGACAAATAAAGTTGCATCATCAAGATTAAAGTGTTTGAAATTGAGTTTCATAATATATTCAATCATTATTTCGTACTAGGCTTTGGTGCATGTTTCAGGCCATACAAGGATTTGATGAGTTTACGTACTTTATGCTCTTATCCCTTCATAAAAAAACCTTTTAGTTCAGACATACAAACATTTTCTTTCGTATCTTCAATAAAGAAAGCAGTTTTTACATCCATTTGATGGACTTTCCATCCATTCTGAGCTGCCAAGGCAAAGAGAGTCTGAATGGCAGTCCATTTTGTTGTGGCGATAAAATTCTATTCATAGAAGAACCCTTCTTTCAATGCAAATCTTTTTGCGACAAGCCTTGTTTTGTGTTTTTCAAGTGAGCCATCTAATTTATAATTTTTTTGGAAGACTCACTTGCAACCAATTGGTTTGGTTCCAAATGGAGGGTCCACCAGCGTCCAGATTCTATTCTTTATGAGAACATCATACTCTTTCAGCATTTCTTCATTCCATTCACCATGAGAAGCAACTTATTTAAATAAAGTTGATTCGAAATTAGTAGAAAAATTTAATTCGCGATCATAAGGAACATCCATATCAACAGTTGAATCAAAATCATCTACATCACCTCCATTTTGTCTAGTGGAAGTTCTCATTCCTATGTTTCCAACCTCATCAGGATGAACACTTTCAAGTGTCTTAGTGAGCCATTTTGGAAGACCTTTCTGAGATGGTCCAGGTTTTTATGTTTCCTGAGATGGGGCTACATTAAGATTTATCCTTCCAATCCTCTCAATCAAATCACTTAAAGTGTCTTCTTGATCTGAAGAAGTCGTTGGAACTTCATGAGGGGTAGATGTAACAATTTCACTATTAAAATTTTATTGCAGCAACTGGAATTAATTCTTCTAACTATAAATAAATTTCATTTTTGATTGCTACAACAACAATGAATTAATCACACTGCAATCTTCATAAATAAAATTCTACGGAAAATAAAGAGGAAATTAAAAAAAATATTGGCACGCACACAAAAATGTAACACCACTTTTTTTGGACAAATCTCCCCAGAAAAACCCAATGTCGGAAAATCGATGCAGAAGTTGAGCATTTTTATTACTAAGCAGCAATGAGAAAAATATGAGTACAATAAATATCACCAAACTTATGAATCTATCCAAGAGAAATACTGGCAAAAATATCAAAAGGAATTTACCCTCACTCTGAGCAATCCCAACACTTTTTTACCTCTGAAAAGCTAGTCGTCGAAATTGGTATGTGTAGGCTCTGCGTTGTGTGCCAAACGCACTGCGTGAAATAGATTCCAATCTAGTCGACATGTTTGTTGCTGACTGGGAAAATGGTTCTCTATCCCTCTGGAAAATCTTCCCAGCCTTTGGAACTAAAGATGTTCTTCCCTTTAGCTGAATCGAATTGCTCACTTGAGTCTTTGCGAGGCCTCTGGGAGAAAAATTTTAGCCTCCTCTTTCTGACTCTCTGGAATTTGAAATCTTCCTCTAAACTCACTCTCTTCCCCTCTCTGTCTCTACATACCCTCCCTTGCTTGAACTCTTCCAATAGAACGTTGTTGCTCTTTGGAAAGTTGATATTCCCAATGAAATCAATCTCAAGTGTATTCCTCCATCTACCCATCAACTTCTTATAATCTCCAGTTGGGACTCCAATGGCCAAGATTAAATCTTAATCAATGGCTAAGATTATTTCCTAGTTGATCTGTGTGAGTTTCTAAAGAAATTTCACCTTCCTCAATTAATTGTTGTTAATTAATTATTTTCCCTAAGTTAGCCTTGGGAAAAAATTAATTACTAATTAATCAACTTAAGGCATTTCTAGATGAGTTTTCCTGAAACCTTTTCTAGGTTCTAGTGTCCTAGTGTTTATCAGCCTCTCTGACAACTTTTGAGACTAGAATACCATCTGATGCTACAAAAAAAAACAAGAGAGAGTGCTTCAGGAGATTCCACGGAATGATCCAATCTAGGTATTCCCCCTTCAAGATGTGGAATCTCATTATCAAATGCCTCAAAAAAATTTGCATGACTAAATCTATCCAAATGATCAAGTTGTCACTCAACAACATTGTCAATCTTGGAAGATTCAAGAAAAATGACATCTCTAGATAGAATAAACTTCTTATTTACCTCATTCTAGAGACAATATGCTTTGGAGGTATATGAGTACCCTAAAAAGATGCACTTTCGACTCCTTGCAACAAGTTGTTTCTCTGTTCCTTAGGAATCAAGGCATAGCAAATGGAACCAAAGATTCTGAGATGCCTTACTGAAGGAATGTGGCCATACCACATTTCATAGGGAGTCTTGTTTCTGAGAGCATGAAATGGACATATGCTTTTAATATACATTGCACATAAGACTACATTAGCCCAGAACATCATCGTTACATTTTTTAAAACCATCATTGAATGAACCATGTTTAATAATAATCTCGTTCATTCTTTCAGCTACACCATTTTGCTAAGGATTATAAGGAACAATTGTTTGATGTTGAATCCCATGTTGGTGAAGATAGTTTTCGAAGTCATTTGAAGTATATTGTTTTCCATTATCAGTACAAAAGAGCCAATATGAGATTGCGCATCATTTTTAATCCATGCATGAAAGTTTTTGAAAGTTCCCAAAACTTCTTTAGATTTATTCTTCAACAAATATACCCAACACATTCATGTGCAATCATCAATACAAATCATCATCTATTTATTTTTGCAGAAGGAACCGACATAGGGCCACACAAATCAGAATGAATCAGTTCAAGTTTTCTACATGCTCTGGAAATAGAATCATGGAATCGTTGTTTGCTATGTTTTCCTAGGATACAAGCATCACATTGCTTCAGTTTCCTTGGAATTGTGGAAAACTAGTAACATGATTTCTCTTCAACAAACAAAGATTGTCATAATTCAGATGTCCAAATCTTGCATGTGACAAAAGACTAGATGGTAATGTACCTTCATTACGCTAAGAACTTTATGCATAGTTTTTTACACAAGCAAACATTCCCTACATATTCAAGAGTCTTTCTTCTTCTATGCTCATCATGACAAGTACGTTGTTTGATGTTTTTCTCACCTCAACTTTGTCATCAAATATGTGAATGGAGTGTCCTTGTTGGCATATGTGAACCAAAGACAACAAGTTTCTCTGCGGCGCTAAGAGGTAGTGAACATCATGCAAAATAAAGTCAGGGAGTCTAGGAAATTTGAGCCTGATGGTCCCAAGTCTAGATGGCTTGAGTATTTACTTGTCTACAAAGTAGACTGATCCATCTACATTGTCATTGAAATCTTCAAAAAAATCCTTCAGTAAAGGCATGTGGCAGGTTGCACCTATATCAAGCAGCCATGCATCTTTCCACTAATCAAATGAAGTAGTAGACAAGTCTTCAATTACTACAATATTGTAGTGCACCACAATATAATGAGCAGATTCAAGTGCTTTAACTTTCCCTTGATTTGTTGTTTGACCTTTCTCTTCATTTCTTTCTTGTTGTATTTTTTCCCAAGAGATTTTTCACGTGGATGTTGTTGATGTTCAGATGTGAATCAGGCAATTCATCCAATTCCACACCAATTTTCAACCCATGGCTCTACGAGTATTTCAAGGCTATCATGCAAAGTATATGTAGACCACAATTTCCCTACCTAGTACTAAACATTCAACTATAAACTTAACTATGTGTAACAGCAAGCGATAATTATAACTGAAAATAAGAGTAATAGCAGTAATCACTGTAACAGCAACAAGAGTAACAACAAAGCAGACTCACAGCAACACTATAATAAGCATTCACAACGATAAAAAAAATTAATTGAAATAAACCTATGCACACATCTATCCAACAACACATGGTCAGGAGAGTGGGTCCAACTCCCTGATCAGGGCTGTGGCGAAATCAATAAGTCACAAAATGCTCAGAAGATCAAAATTTCATTAATCAAAAGAGGTAATACATGTATGTTGTTACAGACTCAAATATAATGTAACTCTTTGCAACCTTCATTGTTGGCTTTCACAGCCCCGTAAATCTACTTATACAACTTGTTAACACTAACAACTCCTAGAATTACGGTAGTTGTCTACCTACAATTACATAGTGGTTTCTTAAGCAAAACAGAATATAAAGATAACAGTGCGTTGATTTAAAGATTGATCCACCATTGTAGCTAATGTCTTGAGATAGCGCTGCCAGTTGGATGGTCACCATTGCAGAACCACAGTCTTGATCATACTGCCTCCACAATTGAAAGAATAATTGAATTAGAAAGACACTTAGGCAACAATCCCCTATGACTATGCTTTGACGATTAATGATTCATAATGACATGACAAGAGGTATACCTGTGCGGTTTAGAATGTAAATTGATAAACAATGGTGTAAAATGGATACAGGAAACAAGGTAAAAAGGTGGGTAAAAACATGCAATTTCAGCCACCAACATCTCCCCCCAACTATTCTTTCTACATGTCCTCATGCAGCCCATCATCTGCGCAGATCGTGTTGGAAGTGTGATGATCAGCACAAAGTTGTGTGAGATCATATTTTGCAGCGATTTCTATCCCCGGAGGCTTATATATGTCTGTCTGGATGACTTCCTTCCACCAATCCTCTCCTACCTCGTAAGTTGGAGTATATTGATTAACTAGCAGCGAGATAATGGGGAATCAAAACCTAAAACCCATCTATCGGACCCCATGAAGTTGCATGCATACAATATACTTAGGTCACTTTCCTTCGTAAGCGTCATACCTGCTTCCTTAAATGATAATTTCCATTTTTAGCTACATGATTTCCCTGAACTGCAATTGGCACCTCTCTTTAAGAGGAGGTCTTCTTTTCGCACATTACTCAATGAATTCCTGTTTGACATCAACCTCCTCGACGGGTATCTCAGCTGGTGTGGGGTTTGGTGGATTGGCGTTGAAAAATTTGTCAACAACGCTTGCTTTACCTAAACCCCCTCTGTTTGTTCCTCAACCCAGGGAATGGTCCCAACGTCTTCTCCTTCGGGTCTCGAAATCTCCATATCTTCCCTTCGTGGTTCTAGAGTCACTGCAAGCCCTTGCGAGGTAGTGTCTTCGACACCCTTTTTTTGTGACTGCTCCACTTCCCAACTGTTTTCTCCTTCAGGCCTCGAATCCTCCACACCTTCCTTTGGTTACTATGTAGCCACTACAGGTCCTTGTGGGGTCGCATCAACAGCGAAGTCCTCCTCTAATGGCCTTGTGGGGACAGTATCGACCATGGTCTCTTCCAGTTGTTCTTTGGTCAACAGTGGTTCTTGTGTGACAGTGTCGATCACCAATCCCTCAATTTGTGAAATTTGTTCATCACTCAACATTGGTTCTTGTGTAACAATGTCGACAATGGTGCCTTTAACCGCCCCACAAATTTTAAGATCGGGGGAGAGGCTTCTTCCTTCACTAGGGGTCTAGGGGAATGAAACTTCCTTGCCCCTCTTGGTAAGGACACAAGAAATAGAGAACGAAAAATAGTTTCTTCAATGTCCATTCTCTCAGTGCGTAATGCCTCAGGTCCTCCTTCCCTTGTGCTCACTAGCTAGTCTGTGCCCTCTTTTTCTACCTGTGCTTCTTCCAGTTTGTCCTCCTGCTTGACAGTCGACACAGGTACTTGTGAGGTAGGTTCTTGTGAAGCATTGTCGACTGCGACCTCTACTTTTTTCAAGGGTTCCTTAATCATTTGAGCAGGGGATGTTGGTCTTTGTGTGTCAACAGCACTTGCAGCCTCATCCAAAGGTTCCTCGATTTCTTGAACGGGTGATGTTGGTTCTTGTGTGTCAGCACCACATGTAGCCTCGTCCACAAGTTCCTCGATTTCTTGAACATGTTATGTTGGTTCTTGTGTGTAAGCACCACCTGCAATTTCATCCAAGGGTGGTGATTCTCTCCCCAAAGTGGCAGCCATTTTTGGTTCCTACGGAACAGCGTCGACTGCATTTTCTTTTGTCTCCATTGCTTCCATTCTCATTGAGCCAGCAGGAAATGTTGGTTCTAGTGGATCAGTTTCAGTTGTGGCCTCTCCTGTTTCCATTGCTTCTGCTCCCGTAGAGCCAGCAGGCAATGTTGGTTCTTGTGGAGCAACGTCAGTTGTGGCCTCTCCTGTTTCCATTGCTTCTACTCTCATTGAGCTAGCAGACGACGTTGGTTCTTGTGGAGAAGCGTCGTCTGCAGCTTCTCCTTCTTTTGCCATCAATTCCTCCTCATCCTCCCTTGCAGGCATCATAGACACAAGTTCTTCCTTGGCTAGCTTAGTGAATTGTGGCCAAGCCACATAAGTTCAAGACAAAGCATGCACCACTAATAATCTGACCAACCTGTGATTTGTAAGGACCGCTAATTCTTATGGAGACCGACGAGAAGATTGCGCTATCAACTAAATATTGTTCCATAGAGATATTGCATGTCTAGAGAATGAATATGTGCATGCCGAAATTGAAGGCATGCAAGAAGCTTAAAATGATACTTGAAAAAATTAGCAAACCAACCTTCACAAGTAATGTACCTCATGAAAAAATATGCAATCTCAGCCCATGGGTGTGGCAAAGACTTTCAATCATACCCCATACCCTTCTGGATTCTTGTTTCACTGGCCTGTAAGAACAATTCCGGGAACCCTAGCAAAAGAGATTTCCTTGAAAATCATTTCTTCCCTCCTTGCGGCAATCCGTTGACATTCAAAATCACTTCCTTTGTGATGGAGATATCCAATCCACACACTCTAGAATGATTTCCATCCAAATTCAACGTGAATTACACTATGATAACTTCATCAAAACCTTGCAGAGTTTCAAAATACACATGCCATCCTGCATCTAAAAGGACTTGTCATACGTCTAGATTTCTCCGGACCTGCATTGTATTCTCTAGTTTGGGCCTAATGGCTTTCCCGCCCATTCTGCAGTTGCTTTGTAACAGCAATTGGAGCAACAGCAAGACCGTTGAGGAGGAGTGTCGGCAGGTAAAATTGCAGCGGCGGGGTTGTGGTAGTGACCGGGTGTGGTGATAGTGAAAATCGGAAAGATAATAGTAAAATATGGGAAAATCCATGGGAGATTATGGTAATAATGAGTGATTATTATGGTAATCGTTTCACAACATTGGAAAGGACCACCCATTAACACAATCGTACTTATTCATGTCCCAATGCATATGGATAATCGTGCGAGGTATGGTGGGGATCGTGGAGTGTACGCACTTGGCACATTTTTCAATAGTGATACGACAAGTCATTTAACTATGGAGTTTCATATTTATTATAATACCCCCCCCCCCCCCCTCAACTAAGGGAATGACCTTCCGCGATCATATCGAGTCATGTCAAATGAATTATCAATCAAATCCACAAAGTCAATCAAGGACGTTCCTAGCGACTTACCTTGACGGAGTAACAGCGGTGGAGGAGTAATGGCATAGGAGGGAGTAACAGCGCCCGAAGAGTAACATCATCGAGGTAGTAACAGCACCACTTGAACACTTAGTCGGAATCGTGATGGAGTAATAGAACCGGAATACTTAGACGAAATCGCCATCACCATGAAGTAACTGCACCAGAGGAGTAACAGCACAAGTGAAGTACTTAGACAAAATCACCATGATCAGAGTAACAGCACCAGTGAAGTACTTAGACAAAATTGCCATGATCAGAGCAACAGTGTTGGAGGAGTAACAGCACCAGTGAGATACCTGCAAGAAAAAAAAATGATAGGGTAGTAACAACATTTTATTATATTAGATATATAGATATATATTATTATTTTTTTTAGATCAGAGGTGCAGAGAAAGAGTTCTCTGCATCAATAATTTCAAAACCAAAATTATCAGAGAAATGTTTGATAAATGAGTCTTTAGAAGCTGGTCAGTGGTATAGTCTGAGGTGATGTCCATTTACAAGCAAAGGAGTATGTGCCTCATCAATTGTTATAAGTCTAACAGTGTCATTATCAAACATTGTGTCAACTTCATATGGTCCCATCCATCTGGAGCAAAGTTACCCTTCAAAATATTTGAACCGAGAGTCATAGAGCAATGCCTAATCCCCCCTTTGAAACACCTTTTTCTTGATAAATCTGTTGTTCCATTTAGTTCATTGTCGCTAAATTGCAATAGTATTCTGGATAGCTACCAAATGAATTTCATCCAACTCATTTAACTGTTTCAGTTGGTGTTTCTGGGGTTCTAAAATATTCAAACCTACATCAAGGGTTGTCCTAAGCGTCTTAATTTCGAATTCCACTAGGAACAAAGGGGATTTCCCATAGACAAACTCATATGGTGAAAATTTGGTTGTGTTTCGCCATGTTGTTCTATATGCCCACAGTGTCTCATGAAGTTTTTTAGCCCAATTTCGGTGATGTTTTGCTACAGTCTTTCTAAGAATATTTCCCAATACCTTGTTTGTGCTCTCAACTTGGCCATTCGCTTGAGGATGATATGGAGACGTTACCCTATGCTTGATCCCATATTTCTTCATAAGTCCTGCTATCATATGTGATGTAAATTGCCACCCGCGATAAGAAACTATCTCTCTAAGAGCTCCATACCGAGCAAAAATTTCTTCAAATAAAAAGTCTAAGGCAACCTGTTTTGTTGTTTTCACAACAGCGTTGGCCTCTACCCACTTTTTCACATAGTCCATGCAAACCAGAATGTGAACTTTTTGATGTGAAGGCGGATTGAATGGCCCAACGAAATAAATAGCTCATTTCTCGAAGGGATCAAGAACTAGTTGAGGCTATAGCGGCATCTCATCTGCCCGACCACGCTGACCTATCCATTGGCAACTATCGCACCCTCGAACATATTTCCCTGCTTCACGAAAAATAGAGGGCCAAGAATACCCCATTTGCAACACCTTACGACTTGTTCGCTTATCTAAAAAAATGTCCCCCAGGGGCCATCATGAGCAGCTTTGAAGACTCCATAAATGTCATCCTCACTTATGCAGCGTCAAATTTGTTGGTCGGGTCTCACGTAAAAGAGATATCCTTCTATCCATGAGTAGCGGGCACTATGATGAATAATCCTTCTCTGTTCTCTATAAGGTAAGTGTTGAGGCACTTTTCTTATAGCAAAATAGTTAGCAATATCTGCATACCACGAAGTGTGAGAAGAAATTGCAAAAAGATGTTCATCTGAAAAACCATCCTCTACAAGGATACCTTCAGACTAGTATCCATTCTAGATAGGAAATATGCAATCACATTATCTTTCTATGACTATCTACAACGGTAATATCAAATTCTTGAATTAACAACCATCTTGTAATACGACCAAGGGTTATTGGCTTATTCATCAGATACCAGATAGCTATATGATCAGTGTGCACGAAAGTAGGATACCTTGTAATATAATGCTGAAACTTATTAATAGCATAAATAACAGCAAAAAAATCTATTTTTCAGTTACCGTATAGTTCAATTCAGCAAGAGCCAAGTTCTTGCTGACATAATAGATCGCATACAATTTCTTATCGTTGCCCCAAGACCGCCCCTACTATTGTTTAAGAAGCATCTATAGAGATGTTAAATGGGAGCTTCCCGTCAGGACCTCGTAATATCGTAACTTTACAAACTAGTGCTATGATTTCTTTAAAGTTTGTTTCACATTCATCTGTACACACAAACTCTGCATCTCTAGGCAACAATTGAAAGAGTGGGAATGTTGTCTTAGAAAAAATCTCTATAAACCACCTGTAATAACTAGCATAACCAATAAATCTATGAACTTGTGTCGATGTCTTAGGTGTAGGAAAATTCAATATCATTTCTACCTTAGCGGGATCAACCTGAGTTCCTGCCACGGAAAGTAGGTGTCCCAACACTATTCCTTCCTCCATCATTATATGACATTTGACTATACTAAGATAAACATGTGTTTGTATACATCTTTTAAGTATTTTCTCTAAGTTTTCTAGACTTTCTTCAAAAGAATCCCCATATGGTGTGAAGTCATCCATGTAAATTTCAACACTATCATTGATTAAATCATAAAAAATTCCTACTATTGCCCTTTGAAAATTAGCGGGTGCGTTACAGAGACCAAATGGGAGGACTCGGTAGGCAAAGGTCCCCCAAGTACATGTGAAGGTGGTTTTATCCTGATCCTCAGGAGCTATTTGTATCTGGTTGTATCCGCTAAATCCATCTAAAATGAAAAAAAGAAAAAAAAAAAACAAAACAAAAAAAACAAAAAAAAAAAAAAAAAAAACAAAAAAAAACAAAAAAAAAAAAAAAACAAACAAACAAACAAACAAACTTTTTTCCAGCTAATGTATCAAGGACATGATCAATAAAGGGTAGGGGAAAATGATCTTTTAAAGTTGTTTTATTTAATTCCCTGTAATCCACACAAATCTACCACTTTCCATTCTTCTTAGGAACAATGACCAACTGGGAAACCCATTCATTGTCTGATATCGGATAAATTAAACCCACATCTAATAGCCTTTGTAATTCATCTTTGACAATATTTTTTAACACAGGGTTCATTCTTCTCTATGGTTGCCTATCACGTCAACATTCTTCTTTAATGTATATGTGATGAGTGCATAAATCAGCAGGGATGCATTTCATATCTGTATACTCCCAAGCAAAGGCTCCTTTATGTTCCCGAAGGACCTTCAGTAACTGCTCAGTTTGGGAGGGAGAAAGGCCAGGATTAATATTCAATGTTTTCCCTAGTTCAATTTCTATAGAAATGTTGTCACAGGGTACAATTACAGGAATATTTCCAACTTCTGTTTCTGGTTCCATATTTTCCTAAATGTTGCAACTCATGACAGATTTGAATCGTTGGCGGGTTGGGTTAGAAACAGAGTTGGGACTGCTGAGAAAGGTATTAATGTCGTCATCCTCTGTTTCATCCTTGAAACAAAGAGCCTCACTAATGGTAAGGATCGGTCTAACTTCTTCATTCTCAGATTCGGGTCTTTCATAGGTAGATATTTTTGCATCAAGGTAAATCCTAGTTTATAACCAACTCCTAGTTTATAAACTAGGAGTTGCAAAGGTTATAACGTTAATGGTTGCCCCTAAATCTACCAGTACAATTGGGATATCAACCCCATTAATTTGTTTTGTCAAAATCGGGTTCCCTAGATCCCCGTATTTAACAGGTATAGGCTTCCCCAGCATTATGTCTGATAATTTTCTCAAAACATGAATAGTGAGTGGGTCCTTTCGTTTTCCGCTAGGTTTCTTAGAGCAATATTCTTTAATTGTTTTGGCAGAAATCAGTATGTCCTTCATACCCTGAAGTAACGAGATTTTGACAAATAAATTCTGCAGCACCCCTAAAAAGTTGAATTCAAGATGAGGACTTGGTTTTTTCAATGATAATCTCTCAAGATAAGGTGGACCAATCTGACATCCTCTAGTAACAATCATTTGTGAAGGGTTTTTTTGGTTCATAGGAATTTGTATTGCCTCATCCCTAGTTGTTCTAGTAGAATCTCTAGGCTTTGGTTCTGAGACTTCGTCATCGGTATGTTCAACAATTATTGGTGAAGTTTGAATATTCACCACCCGACCAGATTGGAGATTCAATTCATTACATTCCGTGGTGGCAATACTATATGTAGGGAGGTTGAGTGTCTCAACCTGTTGAGCCCCCCGATTGTTTGGATTTGGATTGGATTCAACAGGCAGTTGCGGACAAAGACAAGGACTACTAGTGGACACATTAGAAGGTAGTTGTAGTTGTTGTTGTGGCATAGGTTGGGAAAATTGCCCTGAAGGAGGAGGAGGAGGTCCACGCCAATTTTGGGACCATGAAAAGTTTGGACCAGATTGAGGGTACCATGGTTGCCAAGGTAATGGATATTGATAAGACTACAGCCATGAAGGTGAAAAAGGTATAGATTGAGGCCCAAAATTCAGATTATTAAAACACTGAGAAGGGTCTTGAGACATACCTTGATTCATGTTTTGTGGTCGTGGTTGTCATGGTTTCTTTGATCCCATAAAAGACAGTGGATCCATTTTTTCATTCGTTCCCTGAAACACTGCATTCAACCCAGGAAGAGATGGACAGGTGTTAGTAGAATGACTTTGTTCACATATCGCACGAGTCTCGATGGAATTCAATGGGCATTCCTTCAACAGATGCTTCTTCTTGCATTGAAGACAAAAAATAGACATAGCCTTCTATGCTTCTATATGTTTATGTTTCGCATGTAACACATCTAGCTATGATGACAGTGTGCTCAAGATATCGGTTCTCAAATTATCCAGCAAATTCTCAATCTCTGCTTTTGTAACTCCACCGCTGGATGCCTTAAGAGTTTGGATCCCCTGCTTATGTCGCACAGCGCCTGGTGAACGCTTGATGCATAATTCGTAGATGGCATCAAATTCCTCCTATGATATATCTCGTTTCCCTGCCATGTTCAATAGTTCCAAAGATTCCTCCCTCAGTGCCCGGAGTAAGATTATTTTCAAAATATTCTTATCCAGATCGCAATGGCCTAATCTCTACAAACTATTTTGAAAGCGCTCCACAAAGCCCTCCATGTTCGCATCCTCTTTCTGCACAATCTTAAAGATTTCTTCCTTCACATCTCGGGTGTTGTAGTAGTCTTGATATTTCTTAAGGAAAATAGTCTTCATATCATCCCACGTAGCAATAGATTTTCCCTCTAAACCCATAAATCATCTCAAAGTTGTGCCCTTTAATCATACCCCCGACAAACAATGTCGAATTCAAAAAGGAATGTTTATGAATCCTCAGAAGAAAGACCATGGAAATTAGGTAATGTTGTCAAAGGACTAGGCTTCATAGGCACATCACCTCTGATATTTCCAATTGGAAATTCGATTGAAGAAGTTGCAAGAACCATGAATATCCACCAATACCCACCTGGAATCTCAACAGGTTCTAGCTCTTGTTGTTCTATAACAGGTTATTGAGGTTGCTTAACAGTGCTCCCTTGATCAAATGGCGCAAGGAATTCCCTCAAATCTTCTTCCTCTGAACTTGCAATATGGAGTTCCTCAGATACTCTACTTGCTACTTCTTCCCTCGATTGCACTTATGTTATTACGGAAGGTTTTGGTTGAGAGATTGATTGCCCTCTAGATCTCGTGTGAGATCTCACCCTAACAGTAGCTCGCAATGATGCTCCTGACTCAACGCTTGAAATGATCTGTTGGATGTAGGTATTTATGCCTAGATCTCTCCCTCTTCTTTTCGGGGGTCTTCCTCTACCCCTTTTATTTATATCTTTGTTCATACAATCAGAAAATAAAATAAAAGCATTCAAACAAGTGTAAAGCTCAGGCCCTGGAGCAAGGTACGAAATTCCCTCCTGGGGACAAGAGAGAGGCCCCTAAAAAGAAAGCAAAGAAAATAAATCAATCACAAGATTAACCTCAAGACCTGAAACAGGGTGACATAAAAAATTCCCTTCCCAAGACAAGAGAGTGGTTCCTATGACAAAAATGAGACAATCAAAGCAACAAAAACGATTTAATGCTCAGGACTTGGAGCACAGTGAAAAATTCCCTCCCCGAGACGAGAGATCAGTCTATGATCAATATTGATCATACTTTCGCGCCCTTAATAGCCTCTCAGGCAACAGCGCCAAAATGTTGATATTCATATATGAATCATGCAATTGACCCAATTCCACATTATTTTCAACCTAGGGCTCTACGAGTATTTCAATGCTATCATGAAAAATATATGCAGGCCACATTTTCCCTACCAAGTACTAAACATTCAACTATAAACTTAACAATGTGTAACAGCAAGCGATAACTAGAACAGCAAATAAGAGTAACATCAACAAGGGTAACAACAAAGCAGACTCACAACAACACATTGATAAGCATTCACAACAACAAATAAATTAACTGAAATACACCTATGCACACCTCTATCCAATAGCGCCAAGTCAAGAGAGTGGACCCAACTCTAGGATCAGGGCTATGGCGAGATCAAAAAGTCACGAAATGCTCATAAGATCAAAATTTCATTAATTAAAAGAGATAATACATGTATGTTGTTACAGACTCAAAGATAAGGTAATTCCTTGCGATCTTAACTGATGGCTTTCACAGCACCATAACTCTACTTATACAATTTGTTAAAACTAACAGCACCTAGAATTATGATAGTTGTCTGCCTACAATTACATAGTGGTTTCTTAAGCGAAACAGCATATAGAGATAGCAGTGCGTTAATTCAAAGATTGATCCACCGTTGCAACTGATGTCTCGAGATAGTACTGCCAGCTAGATGGTCACCATTGTAGAACCACGATCTTGATCATACTTCCTCCAAATCTGCAAGAATAATCGAATTAGCAAGCCACTTAAGCAACAATCCCCTGTGACTATGCTCCATTGATTAATGATTCATAACGACATGACAAGATGTATACTTATGCGGTTTAGAATGTAAATTGATCAACAATGGTGTGAAATGGATACAGGGAACAAGGTAAAAATGTGGATAAAAACATGTAATTTCAGCCACCAACAAATGCACCATGTCCATTTTCGTCGCAGTGAATACAATGGAAATCAAGTCTTCCTTCTTGATAATGTTTACCCCCTCCCTCTGTTATTCTTATTTCCGCATCATCCTCCTAGAGCGCATTACTACTTTACAAAAGTGAGCATTTGTCTTCCTCTTCCCAAAAGCTTTATTTTTTCCTACAAACTTCTCCACAAGAGTGTCAAAAGTAAAATCCTTAAGTTGGGCACTAGCTAGTAATGATTCAAGATAGTGAGAATATGTGAGATATAATGCCTTAATGAAAGTTGTGAGAAGAATGTCCATCTTAACTCTGGTGGCTTCTACATCATGCATGATAGCTCTAATTTCATAGGCTAGGGCAAGGGGATCATCATCCTTCAACTCCAGGTTGAGGAGTTCGATCATCAGCTAGACTACCAAGATTTGAGTGTGAGTCATATTAAGCTTTCAACTTCTTTAAAGCATTAAAAGCATTGGTAATTGGAGTTATATGACTACTCACATTTTCATTTACAGGTGTAGCAATTAGGGCATAGGCCTTGTTGTTCTTGTTTTCCCATATGGTGAGCTCTTTGGCTATTATGGGCTCTGCAAATGGAATGTCACCTTCTCCTTCACTTGTACCTTTTCATATGTAATTAAAAATAGGTGTTCACTTGATCTTCCTTGGCCATTCATGGTAGTTCTCTTTGCCATTGAGAACTACTACAACAATGAAGACAAGAGAGTGCATTTTCAAAAAAGAACTATGGAGATAAGAGAGTGCATTTTCAAAAAAACTACTCGCTGACCATTCTTGTAAATGGCAATGGTTCCAACGTCCAAGATTTGGCTAGAAAAGGAGCTTTCAATTTCCAAAGTTACAAAAAATGTTGAAAAAAAAACGAAGCCTTACTTTTTTTTCCAGCTTAATCCTCTTTTCTCGTTATTATCTCAACAGCATATTTGATATCCTTTCTCTTATATGTCCATGAAAACTTTAATTACACGAGCACTTTAGCCATCGGTCTTACACCCTCGTAGAATACAAATTATGTACCAGAATTCTAACAAAGAGAAATTATTTATGTTGGTAAATAAAAGAAACTCTCACAGACAGTGAGAAGCGCTGAGGCTCTTGAAACAGACTATTATAATTTTTTCATCAGAGTATATTTTGAACTCTCTATGAGTTGATCTTCACATTGCCATAGATGAACGGCCTCGGGTGTTACTGCCATAGAATCTTCTTAGCCTTGGAGTTAGCACCGTCCTCGACACTGTAAAATTCAACTAACGTATGAAAAAATGGACACGGGACTCGAACTCGCAATCAAAGAAGTAATGATAGCGGAGTTATTTTGGGCTACGGCTTGGTATAGTGTCCCCTTTCCAGGTAGGCAGTTGTTGCATTGTTGAAAATGCATGATATCTTCTTGCCCCTGCCAATATCGTTCCCCAGCCAACAATGACATGCAGCGAGGGAAATAACATGTAGCCAGCGATGACATGCAACGTCGTTACATCCAATTTGTATCAATACAAGGAAAAAAACGTGTGTGTAGAGAATCAAGCTCAGCGATTTCAAGTTGCAAAGAAACAATAGGGTTAAGGTGTGAAATGAGAAGAGAAATCATAATTACAGTCGGTATGAGTTGCAACAAGAAAATAGAGCATTAAGGAGTTAAATGCATAAGCCAAATGCACATATGTCAGGCTAGCACTATTGAAGGTCTACAGAGCGCTAGCAGAAAAGAGTAATGAAGGGTAAAGGAAAGCCAAAATTGGGACTTGCGCTCTGATACCAAGAGCATTGGCGGAGAGGGCATTGGCAGCGCTATTGAAGCTCTACAGAGTGCTAGCAGAAAAAGAGTTATAAAGGGTAAAGGAAAGCCAAAATTGGGTCTTGCGCTCTAGCAGAAAAGAGTTACAAAGGGTAAAGGAAAGCCAAAATTGGGACTTGCGCTCTGATACCAATGTCAGGCTACGATTTATTAACTCCCAAATTAATTTCCATTCAGATCAACATCAATATACATCGAGGAGGGAGACCCTTGGGATTCACATTCCAAAGTCTCTTCATATTCTTATTTTGTATTTACATATTTACAAATATTTGCCCAATCCCGTAGGATTAGGCATCAAGAGTTCTCTTAAATTTTTACCAATTTTTACCAAAGCTCCATTGCCCAGGTAGGATTAGGCATTGATGAATTTTATGTTGATCAAAATACCCCAGAAATTAGATCTTTCCTGGGCCTTTTAAAGCAATCTGCTAGAGCTTTTTCCTAGGGCCGAATTGATTCTAGCCACTGAGGATGTATGTTGGTAGGTTAAAAACCTAAGATTTACCTCCATAATCATTTCTAACACAAGATCTAGCTTTGTTGATGGTAAATCTTTCCTTAGGAGGGGTGATGAATCTAGCTTTGTTGATGCTAAATCTTCCCTTAGGAGGGGTTATGTCATCCTTTTCTAGACAATTTTGCACCTTGAGGGGTGAGGTCCATCATAGAGTATCTTCACCTAGTCTTTATTTTCATCACCTAGAGCCCTAAGTACCCTTATACATAAGTACCCTTTGTTGATCTAGTACTAAAGCAAATTCTTTCTTTCACTTTTATGTCCAGGTATTCCTTCATTGTTGTATATCAAAAAACCCTAGTTTATAAAGTCTAGGTACATGATACATTGATCCATTATCAAAAAAAATTGAGCCTTCTCCATCAGAGTATCTTCACCTAGTCTATATTTTCATCACCTTGAGCCCTAAGTACCCTTATAGGTAAGTACAGTTGTAGGTGATTACTAGAAACCTCCTTGTGATGAATACCACTAAAGAGCAATAGGAAAATTGTTGAAGTAACAGTGGCAAATTCCCTCATTGTTGCTACAAGGCCCTTGCTTTGTGAATCCCCTCTCAAAACCTGCTAGATTTTGCAGCAACAAGGCTTAAACTTGAATAACTACTCTCTTTGTTTTTGGCATCATTTTTCATTGATTCTGGCTTGGCTTGGATTGACACCATATAGTTCTATAATTATCTTCAATTAAAGATTTTTGCTTACCATGTGCAATGTTCATTCTTATTGACATGAGTTGTCTCACCTTTTTATTCTTATTCTTTCTTGTTTAAGCTCACAATACAAAGTACTGCGCTCACTTGTATAATGATCAGCAAATTCCCCCTCAATTGTGTATTTTATATTATTCACGGGATTTAAAGCTACAGTAACTCCACCCACAGAGGCCCACCTCAATCACTAGATGCCATATTAGAGTTTAGCTCCTCATCAACGTCCTAGAATGTCATCTGATTAGACTGAGCACTATAGGAATCTTGGTTTCTTAAAACTAGCAGAGTATAAAATGGCAGGTCTACTTGTAACATCCATCTACTTTTCCAAACATTTCTGGATAATTGAGAGCACCAAGCCTTGTTTGAAATGTGAATGCCATCTCTGCTTCTTCAAACGGGGCAGCCTTCATTTATATATTGATATCCGTTGTAGGTGATTTACTAGAAACCTCATTGTGATGAATACCACTAAAGAGCAATAGGAAAATTGTTGAAGTAACAGTGGCAAATTCCCTCATTGTTGCTACAGGACCCTTGCCTTGTGAATCCCCTCTCAAAACCTGCTAGATTTTGCAGCAACAAGGCTTAAACTTGAATAACTACTCTCTTTGTTTTTGGCATCATTTTTCATTGATTCTGGCTTGGCTTGGATTGACACCATATAGTTCTATAATTATCTTCAATTAAAGATTTTTGCTTACCATGTGCAATGTTCATTCTTATTGACATGAGTTGTCTCACCTTTTTATTCTTATTCTTTCTTGTTTATGCTCACAATACAAAGTACTGTGCTCACTTGTATAATGATCAGCAAATTCCCCCTCAATTGTGTATTTTATATTATTCACGGGATTTAAAGCTACAGTAACTCCACCCACAGAGGCCCACCTCAATCACTAGATGCCATATTAGAGTTTAGCTCCTCATCAACGTCCTAGAATGACATCTGATTAGACTGAGCACTATAGGAATCTTGGTTTCTTAAAACTAGCAGAGTATAAAATGGCAGGTCTACTTGTAACATCCATCTACTTTTTCAAACATTTCTGGATAATTGCCAGCACCGAGCCTTGTTTGAAATGTGAATGCCATCTCTGCTTCTTCAAACGGGGCAGCCTTCATTTATATATTGATATCCTTTTCTGCTCTGTACACATCAATGCAAATTATAAATCACCAAGTCCACAAACCGTGCTTCAAGCAGACCCCAAAACACAATCATCAACTCTGCATCATATTTAATTTCTGGATTTCCTCTAGAAGGCCATTGACAATTGAACATTTGAAACCCATAGTTATGGAGCAAAATACAAGGAGAAGACCTGAAATTCACAAACATTTTCTTAACAGCACTTGCATATTGCTTCTATTGCCATTCAACCAGTGTCAAAATTAGGAGATTAATATCCAGCACTGACGCATCTTCAAACTGTGGCCTAGACTTTCTACCAAGAGGTAATTTCTCTGCTACGTGACTTCTGAGGGATTGTATCATTCTTTTGCAGCTCACAAAGCTTTGGATTCATCCCTCACAAAGCTTTAAACGTAATGATTCTGTCATTGGATATGAATTTCAAAGACACAATAATATTTATTTGCAAGGAAATCACATTTTTGGCAAAAATCACATATATAAGTAAACTTCACATATAAAAGCCTTTATGCACGTAATAAAGGTTAGATGAGCCTTAATTTGTGTCTAATTTGGAGGCCCATCAGTTACCATAATTTATTTTCATGTCACAAAACTATAGAGACTTTGCAGAACTTCACTATCCTTCCATTCAAAAGACAATATACTGTAGCAGGTGCATAATACCTGCCAAGCAGAGATAGGAACAATAACTACAATGCAGAGATGAAATAATAGTGGAAATAATCAATCTAGTCAAAGTGACCATATTCTTCCTTTTATTGAAGGTGAAAACCACCCCTACGTTTTAATCAATTTACAAAACTATATAAAATGTCCACCTTGATCCCACAGCGAAATGAATGATTAACAAATACCTTGCAATCTTGTTGAACACTAGGCAGAGTAGAGAATAAACAAATTCCTTAAACTTAATCTGTTCAGTTTGACACAAGCTCCGGACAATAACTTGATTTGCTGTTAACATGGATTTATGAACCATCTATGGAGACTCCATGTGGGTCTCATTCAGGTATTTGCGTAAGTAGAATGTAGAAGGCTTTATTGCTGACTATAGCAGGCCAGAAATCATCAAAACGTGTTCTCTCAAAAATATAGTACATGACACTGGTCCTTCGGTTCATAACAATAACCAAAAAAAGCAAAATCAAGACCTTTGCAATGAAAATTAGAAACATACATTAGCCTCTAAAAAGATTGTTGTGATGAAAAGTTCAACTGCAGAGCAAGAGTACTGCATGATGTTCCGACTACATTCACATGTTATCCATGTTGTCAATATATGACATAATAGGCATCACCTTTAAGCATCATAAACACGCATACTAAGTAATTACCATTATTGACATTTTATGGTTTTCTAGTGACAAGGGAAAAACCATGCAAAAGAGCATCCATGTACCCACACAGAAAGATATAAACAAATAATATAAGATCCAAAACACAAAACGAGAGCCTAAAATTTCTGTATTATTTGTGCAAGATAGATAGCATATAAACATATACAAAAGCTCCAAAATAACACATTCAAATCAGTTATCATTACAGCTGCATGTCAAATTGTTGTGAACCAAAACGAAAGCCTAACATTTCTGTATTATTCGTACAAGACTGTTTATACAGAAAGAAAAATTGCTGTTGAAAATAGAAAGAAATTGTTCCAAGTGTCGATAAATCCTCTTCCAAGTTAAATGCAGCCATGTTTGTAGAGTAGCTAAATTGGAACTTTCAGGCCTGTAAAGTAATATGAAGCTACTCTCAAGCTATATTTCCTTGTCAACCTCCTCAACATGATTGCGCAGCACCTCCCACTTCAAAATAAAAAGGACATAAATATGAGCAAGAGATTAAAATCACGTGTAAGGGCTGAAAAGTTGTAAAAAAACAAACTACAGCATATAAGAACTCAGAGTTATACCTGATCCAACGACAATGAAATACCTGTAAGAGAGACAGTAAACAATTCCCCAATATTAGTCGGAGTGCCAAAGATATAAGCATGGTTCTGAAAAGGCTATTAAATCTAGATATAACTAAACACATTCTACAGGACCTGCCAGGAAATCTTGGAGTAAGAAAGCAGGCGAATGAACCTTGTTAACATCCCTCTTTTGTTTGGCTATTATTGCTGTTTGCACTCATTAGTACCTTTGTCCTATTTTGCTCATTACTGGACGTCAATACAAATTTCAATTTCTCCAATGTCCAGTGACAGTTGAATTCTGAGGCTGAGTTCCACAATGACAGTTCCTATGACTCTTGATGTACCATAAGCTCTTTTCATCTTATGAACTTTATGATATTTTGTCCCCAGCCTTTCTTAAGAAACTCAGCAAATTAGTCTCCAATAGAGAAGAAAGAAAGATAAATCCAGTGCAGTTCTAAACCATTTCAGCAAAGTAGCTTTTTTTAAATGTCTGAAACATGTCACCTTATCCTCGTGCAAAGTAAAATAAGTTATTTCATGAATTAAATTTAAATAATAATAATAATAAATTGTTGGTTATGTAATTTCAGTTTCATACAAGCATGGTGAAAACAAGCAGAACTGGGTGAAGGCCCGACCTTTCTCCACACCAAAATTGAAAAAACAGGAATTTCAACATTAGCCTCTTAGCCTTTAAAAATTAACATTTTCATGGGTTCTGCACTCAAAACACAGTTCAGGATGGGTGTTCTTTAACCTGAATAAAGCAGATCAAGGTTTTGCCAACTTATATGCTGTTAGCAATACCATGAAGAAGGTATTTCTCCAGATATGATGGATCGAATAATAGACTTCCTAACATAAGTTTGAATCATCTACAGTGACCCAGTCAGATATATGTAGTTGATTAGAAATCTATTGGATAATGGACTTACTAACATAAGCTTGAATCATCCACAGTGACCCACTCAGATATATGTACTTGATTGGAAATCTCTAGTTTTATGACCTGAAATTCCCTTGTACCCAAGATCTGGTCTATGTCTAGACTAGAGCATAAACACACTGAAGATACACAACACTAAAAGCACCTTGCACAGCAGAAATATAACAGAAGTGAAATAGACAACAATACACAAGAAATATTGGCCCAAATCTCATTTCTCATTAGTCCATCAATAAGATGGACATTAGGGCTTCTGTACCAGGGATCATGGCCCTTTATGAAACCTGATACAACTAGCATATGTAGTACACAAAATCTAGGGGTTGAGGTCTAATCCTTCAGACCCTCAAATCTACCCATCACAACAAGAACAAAATAGCTTGACTTACTTGCTGTAGCGGTCCTTTGCCTCCCGCCCTTTCTGTCCTCTTGTCTTTGATGAGCTTGGCTGTCCTTTGCCTCCAAGATCATACAGAGATTAGCTCCATTAACCTCTTTCACACAGCTGCTCACGGTAGGGCTTCTCCTTCAGTCCACTGTATAAATATCAGCCTAAACTCTCTTGCTGTCAGGGCTTCCCTTAGACCTAACAGTCTTCTTTTGCCAAGGTTGGCCCGCTGCTTTAGGCCATAAGCAACTTGCTACCCTCCTGGCAGACTTCCTTAATCAGCTACTCGTAGTCTTCGGCTGCTCCTTTAGCCCTCAACCCTTAGCCTTAAATTTGGCTGTTTGGTCTTCCTTCACCAAACAGGTTTCATAAGTTGGCTCAGCAATCCACACTACAATTTAATGAACCTCGCTGGCCTCCCACTGCTCTAAAGCACCTCAGCCTACTCTGCTCAATGTCTAACGCTTCTCGGCCCCCTCAGGCCTGCCTGTGGTGCTCTGCAACCTGCGCAGACCTTATTTCGGCTCCACAGAACCTCACGTCCAGCCTCCTAATTCACAAACACAACACATAGAACCTCAGCCTCCTCTTGGAAAAGACTCGACCTCCTTCTCTAGGGCAGAATCCCTCTTCCAAAACAGAAACAGACCACTTAACTTGTCCTCCTCTTGCTGATCTGTGGCTCTTTCACTTATGCTTGTTATTCTCACAACATGGATTGCTATGATGGAATGACCTCTCCATTGATCTCCAATATATAGTAAATCATGGCTGTAAACCCCAACAGAAATGTCTCTTAGCCTAGTTGGATGACTTGAGTCTACATGACCAAAATTAATTTAAATTATTTTTCTTGTTCTAAACCCACTACTTTGGGTCAAAACCCCAACCACTTGGGTAACTTGCCCAACGAGCTTACTTTTGGTGGGTTTTCTCCATTTGGAAATACCTTCCTAGCTACCCAAATTTCAACACTCCCTTTTAGTGAGGAATGCATTTCCATCACACCTTGAAATCTCCAGCTCCTTAACTGTCCTCGCATGAGTCATGACTGTCCTTGCATAAGTCATGACTTTCGCTTGCATGGCCATGACTGTCCTCATATGTGCCACGTCTTCTTTTGTACTAAGCCTAGCTTCATCTTGCACGGTGCATGACTGTCCTTGCATGCAGCATGACTTTTCCTTGTGTGCTCCATAACTGTCCTCACATGGGCTACGACTTTCCTTGCACCACCATGAGTGTTCTCACATGGTTCATGACTGTCCTTGCATGGCCATGACTGTCCTCATATGTGCCACGTCTTCTTTTGTATTAAGCCTAGTTTCATCTTGCACGGTGCATGACTGTCCTTGCATGCAGCATGACTTTTCCTTGTGTGCTCCATAACTGTCCTCACATGGGCTACAACTTTCCTTGCACCACCATGAGTGTTCTCACATGGTTCATGACTGTCCTTGCATGGGCTGAAAACTCCACTCTCTCTCTCTCTTGAACCTGAAGATTCAAACTTCCATTGGGCAGCTGATGTTTCTTTGCAGTCACTCTCTGAAGCTAGATACTCTCTGAACATACACAACCTCCACTGGCTCACTCTACTTTCCCTACCGGAAAGTGTTGCTATTGATCTTGTGTCCTTCCAAGGTTAGTCTCGAACTCTGGTCAAATACTGGGTCTAATCCACTCTAGACCACTGCAACTCAACTCTACATGACTCATCCTCCTAGGTCAAATACCTTGTGTGCACATGGCTCCACTGCCGGATGTGCGACTCGACAACCCAATGAAGATACTAACTCGTGATCAACTTGCCATCCTCACAAAGCTACCTCGTCCATGCCAAAGCACCTTTTCTGTTGAACCTTCTGCTCCATGTCCTAGGCAATATTGTTGCTTTCTGCAACAGCACCCTCTTAAAATGCTTCTTGTGCACACTCTAATCCATGTGCTTCTTCAAAGTAGCTCTGATCCCATGTTGAAATTCCCTTGTACCTCAGATCTAGTCCATGTCTAGGCTAGAGCATAAACACACTAAAGATACAAAACACTAAAAGCACTTCGCACACCAAAAATATAACAACAATGAAAACAATAACAATAGTGTTGTTTTTCCATAGCACTAAAGGATCTAGATTAGTGTCTTAGAATCTGTGAAACAACCAACTCAAAAGCCACAACAATCTACTTTGCACAGTGGAATAGAAACAGCATGTCAGCAATAAATCAACATGAGCACAAATAGATAACTTTTTACAATTTTTCAATAACCCAACTTTATTATATTAACAAACTATAATACAACTGTCTAGGGCTCATGTATCAAGGATCATGGCTCTCATACAATCATTGATACAAGAATACAAACCAGGGATTGGTGTCAACAACTATGACAACCAATCTACCTTGAACAAGATACAACTGAACGATTAGCTGACGTAGTGCACCATCACAACTCCACTTGGTCGTATCCTTAACACATCTATTGGTCCCCATGCTCCCAATCTACAGCTCTGCCTCTATCAATGAATCCTGCTCCTTTAGGTAACTGAACACGGCTCATCAATCTACCCTCCAATTGATCATTAGTCCAACAGATCAACACATAGGGTCTTCTTGTGAGTTGTTCACAACCTTGTTTGTGAACAACTCCTAGACTGCATGCCACTACTCCTCAACACTTGGGGACTTCTTCCCACTACTCCCTTTCTGTGTTGTTCCAATGAAGACAAACTTATGGCACAAAGGGCTGCCCTCTATCACTACAAGATGTCCTTCTCTTCAGCAAACTTGGGCTCAACAACTGATCCATTTGGCCCCCTCCAATTTGTGGTTACAGGGCTCAGCCCTCTTGCCAAGATACACAAAACCTACAGCCTTATTTCAGAGAGATATCACACAAAAACTGCCCAAAACTAATCATCTCCTACTCAACACTGCTCCTAATCAACTCGACCCTCAAGATAGTCACAAGAAGTCACCAAACCAGTCTTTCTCACCTTTGTTTGAGCTCCTTCTAATCTGCGGCCACTTCAGAGTTGTATTCCTTATGTTTCGTTGCACTTCAATGTGAGGAATGAGGTCTCTCCTCCCTCCTTTTTATTTGTTTCTCTAGGGTGACGTCTACCCTTCAAGAAGGGTCTCCTTAACTAAGGTCGACTTGAATCTTAAGATAATTTGCCCACTTGAAACACATAAAAATTTATTTCTCCACAATGACAAGTGACCTCTTGGTGCTTGAAGTTGCCCCTTGCTCCTCTAAGGGTGCTCTATCATCTCCAATTGTAAGTCATCAAGTCTCCTTGAATTCACACCCAAAAGCTTGGGTGCAAAGCCCACATCTTGGGTACTCTTGCCCACAAAGCCCATGTGAGTCAAATTCCTTAACAAACCTATACCCTAGGGTTTGGAGTACCTCCCAAGCTACCAATCTCAACACTCCCTCTTAGCGAGGGAGTAACTTCCAAGACTAAGAAGTAACTTGTCATCACTGTCACTATTGACAACACTACCTCAACTCTTGGCACTCACAACTCTAGCATACTCTGAAGCATAAACTACACCTTTCTCAGAAGTGTCACTGCCACTGAAAGCATCTTGCTTCTTTTCCTTAAATGCTTTCATGCCATTCCACAGTTCCTTTCCAACTATAAAAGCACCCTTGCTCCCCACTGAGCACACCCTGTTCTTGCCTTGCACATTCTCCCTCTGAACCTGCAAACCTCTACTAGAACTCGGCTCCCTTTGAACCTCTGGAACTTGGACCTTCTCTTCCTTTTGCTTCTCATGATCTATAGGCTTGCCCATCAACCTGTATAGACAATGCTCTCTAACTCAAATGACCACTCCACCAGAGCTAGAGCCTTTGGGCCTAAGCTTCACTTTCCCATCCTGGAAAATCACGTCAAACCTGCTCGATCAATGAGACAGACAATGCGTTATATCTGATCTTCGATACATACAGTACATCCTAAACTTGCATCAATTGAATTGACTCCATTCTGAATGGCACGATACCTGATCCTCTGATCTCCTTTTGACTCTTGTCACCCACCACCATGTGCAACTTTGAGTCCCACTCAGCTAGAGTCTCGAACACATCCCGCAAACTTGTCATTTGCTATGACGCACCACTATCCACATACCATGCAACCTTGTCGATGGTAACCCTCAAAGAAATGAGAGATCGGAGCAAAATTCTCACTCTCCAATCTCTTAGAGAGGCCATCTATATTGATAGAAGTGGCAACACCTGCAACCGCCTTCCCCTTCTTCTCATTATCTCCCTGCTTTTTTTTAAGACCATAGTTATCGAAAGCGAACCGATCATTGAACCAATAGACCCCCCAAACCGAGAACCGATCAAAACCGAACAGAAACCAATAAAAAAACCTGAAGAAAAAATTGATCAACCAAAAACACGAAATATTCAAATTTTAAAGAAAAACATATATATTCATATGCATCCATATGAATCCAAACCATTTATACACAAATTAGCAAAAGTTCTCATTTATATAGCATGTAAGGGTGCACATAACCAAAATAACATTGAGTGCAATACATCAACAAACAAGCTCCATGTGGTCTCTAACATCCAAAAAAAATTATGCTACAACAAATACCTACATATCATCAAAATCATTGCCTATAGTGGGATCTTCATCATCAATATCACCCTCTAAGCATTAAAATAAGATAGAAAAAGCATAGCATGTAAAGTCAAGATTTTGTTTGAGTGATGGGTAATTTTTTAGTAGGCTTGTGATAGAGGAGTTCGACAACCAATGCCACTAACATCAAGGCACATAGAGGGTTTGGAGCTCTTGATTAAATACTAGTTCTATACCCTCGTACATGACAAAATCCAATGTAGCGTTGCAATCCCCCCAATCTTGAAATCAAGGAAAACTATTAAGTTTGTTGGATTTTGAGTGAGATCTAAAATTCGACTTTCTCCATATGAAATCCAATGAGGTCAAAACCACTCTCAAACATCCCGATTCATTTCATGGTAATGTTAAATGTACAAAAATCAGTGGATTAAGCACTGAACTGACCGGTTCAGTGAAAAAAGGTCAATTTAGTACCGCACTGATTGATTTTGTACAAGAACTGGCTAGTTCAGTACCAAACTGATCCAAAACGGTTCAAGTCAACAATCCAAACTGGTTTTGGCCTCAAACCAGTCGAACCAGTTGATTCAGACTAGTTCAGTCCAATCCTAATAACACTATTTCAAACACTTCATCGAATAATTGACCATATTTTCCATAGTTGAAACACTTCAACTTACTCAAGTCCTTCTTTTGTTTGCCTTGCATCCTTGTTGCAAGAGCCATGTCATCATCAAAAGCCTTCTTATTCGAATGAAGATCCTCGACTCGTAATTCTTCCTGAATGAAGTCATCCCACATCGTATTCCACATTGGTAACTTCTATCTGGCAATGATCCATTTGATGAATGGCTTCCATTGTGGAGTAAACCCCTTTAAATCAATCCTCACAATCTCAAAATCTATAATAGTCACTCTGAGTGCGGCAAGCTCATCTTGAAACTAAGACAATCTCGATAGATACAAAATCACTCTTTCACCCTTTGTCATCTTGGTGGCCTTCAATTTATCCTGCAATACCAACTGTCGATTCTTTTTCTTATTTTGGAACAAATCCAAAAGAGCTTTCCACATCTCATGGGTAGTTTTCTTCCCAGACAAATGAGGTATCAAAGGATCCTTAACACCATCTAGAATGCTCAACTTGGCCCTCATATCTATCTCTTCATACAGTTCTAGCTCCTTAGGGTCAGTCAGCTTCTTGATCTCTTTCTCGACAAAAGTCCCAAATCTTGTTCACCCATCAAAACCAACTTGATCCTTTCCTTCCAAGGACTATAGTTGGACAACCTTTCCAACTAGTCCTCATATCGCAGACCAACTAACATCTTTGACATTGCTATTAGTCTTTCAACAAGTGACCAACTCCCTCTTTGCACTCGTTGTGCACACTCTGATTCATTGGCCCTTTAAAGTAGCTTTCATCCCATGTTGTTTTTCCAGAACACTATAGAAACTAGGTTAGGGTCTTAGAATCTCTGACACAACCAACTCAAATGCACAACAAATTATAAACCGCAGTAAATCAACACGTGCACAAATAGAAAACATTTTACAATTTTTAAATAATCCACCTTTGTTATATTGACAAACTGTAATACAAATGTTTGGGGCTCTTGTACAAGGGATCATGTCCCTCATACAATTATTGATACAACAATACAATGGCGTCAACAACTATGACAACCAATCTACCCTGAACAAGATACAACTCACTCACTAGTTGATGTAGTGCACCATCACGGCTCTAGTTCGTTGTACCCTGAACACATTTGTTGGTCCTTCTACTCCCAATCTACAGCTTTGCCTCTGTCAATGAATCCTACCCCTTCAGGTTACTAAACATGACTCATCAATATGTCCTCTAGCTCATCATTAGTCCATCAACAAATCAACACAGGGTCTTCTTGTGAGTTGTTCACTACTCCGTTTGTGAACAACTCCTAGACTTCCCACTACTACTCAACATTTGGGGACTTCTTCCCACTATTGCCTTCCTATGTTGCTCCAATGAAGACAAATTTAGGGCACGGAGGGTTACCCTCTATCACTGGAAGATGTCCTCTTCAACAAACTTGAGCTCAACAACTTGTCCACTTGGTTGTCTTCTTTTGTCTTTCAAGGAGTCAACCCCTGACCTCCAAATCCTACCTCTCCTAGCAGATCTAATGTCCTTCTCAGGTCTGCACTTAGGGCTCAATAGAACTCCTACTTGCAGCCCTCCAAACAACCACAAGATGCCCTTCAAGTTTGTCCTAAACTAGGATTCTCATCCTCTAACAACAAAACAACTTGAAACACCAATCAATATACCTTTTCACTCAATTCTAGGCTTGTGCACACTGTTGTAGGATCTCAGCCTGGCCAAGGCTTCTAACAATCCTTGTTATCCCTACTAATCTACTTCAAAATCCCTCTAGCTATAGTCTTGTTTCTCCTTCAAGCTACTTCCATATGTCGGCTTCTAGGGTTGCTTCTAGCCCACTGTAATGCCTTTCGACCCCCTCCAATATGTGGTTACAAGGCTCAGCCCTCTTGCCAAGGTGCTTAGAACCTACGGCCTTATTTCAAAGAGATGACAAAAAAACTCACAAAAATTGCCCAATAACTGATCCTCTTACTCGCCCTTGCTCCTAATCAACTCAGCCCTCGAAATAACCGCAAGAAGTCACCAAAACAGTCCTTCTGACCTTTGTTTGAGCTCCCTTCTAATTTGCGGCCACTTCAGAGGTGTATTCCTTATGTTTCGTTGCACATGCATGTGAGGAATGAGGTCTCTTCTCCCTCCTTTTTATATGTTTCTCTAGGGTGACAACTAGCCCTTCCAAAAGGGCCTCCTTAACTAAGGCTGACTTGAATCGTAAGACAATTTGCCCACCTCAATTCGGGGATCGTCACTCTAATCCCCGACCTCTCCATTCAATTTGTCTCCCAACAACAGGCTGTGGGGGGTAGTCTCTATGGAAGAAGGAAATGAGAGACAAGTTGGCAACCAACTAGTCCAGGAGACATGATTGAATGGCCTAGCCACTTGGTTAATTTTAGCAAGACTTAATGATTAGATTAGATTTGAATGTGAGACCAGTGCCTTATAGAGTCAACTTCTTACTTATTATCAATTAGACGCCAAGTAACCGGATGAACAATCATTGCTTGGATGTTTGACTAGCCTAAATGACGTGCAAATCCTACAAGCTAGGTGAAATGCAAAATCTTGATTAGTGTTAAGATAGATGCCTATTCTAAATGTGACCTTCCTCTTAACTGTTCTGGAATTAGTCACTAGAGTAGGTTGTGGAATTAGGATGATGATCAAGTTGTTAAACTCTTGATTCTCCTTATCCCTTGTGACTATCTCATCATTTTCAGAGGGTACTTCTTTCTCTTCCCCTTTTCAAGTGTTTCTTCTTCTTCTTCCCAAAGTCAAGTGGGTTTCATGCCTTGATAATTTCTCCTATATGTGACACTCCTATGTTGAAAATAGTACCAAGGAGAGGTGTTACTAGGCTTCTATCCCTTTTAGCCTAGTGAGCACATTAATTATTTTCGCCTCAAATGATATTTATGAGTTATATTAATGTCTTGGGTGTAAAAGGTACTTAGAAGTGTTGTACCATGTACGTTTTCTAATATTAAAGTCACTTGTATTTTATAATGTTACTTTATGTGAAAAGTACTAAGTGTACTTTTCTAATATTAAAGTGAGGTGAAAAATCACTTTATGAAAAAAATTAGAAAAGGTACACAACTTGAAAAAGTTACTAGGAAACTTTTAAGTGATGGGGCCAATGTATGAAGGGGATCATTTGAGAGAATTGATCTCAACCACACATCTTGAGATTTGAGGATGAAATCTCAACCATTGGATCCTAGGTTTAGGGATTCAATTTTTTCCAAGGAGACAAGAGGAAAAGGGAGGCTCATTCTTCACTTCACACTTGAGAGAGCATGAAGAGAAGAGAGGAGAAGATAAAATTCATGAAGGAGGAGAGAAATTGCAGCTAGAGAAGGAGGAGAACCTTCTGCGGGCACGAAAATCGAGGAGGAAATAGCAACACAATTTTCGAGGGTTTTTTAGGGCACAATTTTTTAGGAAGTTTCGAGCACAAATTTCGAGAAGGGAGTTGCTCAATTCAAGCTCGGAATGAGACAAATTTTGGCACAATCAGCAATAGTTAGTACAACTATCGAGGAGGATTTGAGCAACTATTTGCCACGAAAATTGAGGCAAAATAATCACCCTTCAACACAAAAATCGAGGAAGCAATTACACAATTTTCAAGGCCAAATTCTAGGAATGAATTTTGAGGAGCTGGGCAGAGAAAAAAAAATTCTAGGCATGTAATTTTGTGGAAATCTGAAAAAATCAATGGGCACAAATTTCCAAAAAAGAGCATTGCTACAACAGAAAAGGGAGATAAGTATTGTGTTTGTAATATGTACTTATTCTAAATTTCTCAAGCAATAAAATCTTCCTTTGAAGACCAGGTTTCCCCAAGAGGCTGTGAGGTTTTTCAGGGATCAGATTGACCAAAAATTAGTGTCTAAAATGTGTTGAATGCTTCCATAATTTTTGCATTAATTATCCGTTGATAGGAAAGTGAAAAATTAGTAGAAGCACTCTTTAATGTTTGCATTAAATGCATTCTGAAATTTATATCAACATGACAAAACATGTGGGTTGGGCCTAAACAAACACATGCAAACTTGTAAACTAGGATAAGGGTGCAAATCATTTAAATTTCTAAAATAAGGGCGCAAATCATTTAAATTTCTACACCTTATAGCGATGTTCTTCGTAACTCGTTAAACCTCTGTTAAAGTTTGCCCTTCAAACCACACAATTGTCCAAGACCATGTTCTAACACCCACTGTAAGATACCCTCTCAATTTTCACCAACAAATTTTTAACTTTTACTGAGTTTTATTTGATGTGTTTTGTCGAAGAGTTTATGGACATATGGTTGTATGTGTGTTTTTCATCATGTATTTCATATAAAATGAACACGACATCATAGCAACACCATGAAATCACTTCAACTCAACAAAATGTAATTTGTATTACACCCAGAAATAATGCATACCTTTAAATAGGCATGCTCCAGCAATAATAGAGACTCGAGAGATATAATGATAAATACCAGTGGTTTGTTGATCAACATATGCGGTTGTAGGTGGTTGATACTAACACAAAAAAACACCAACAATGCAATATTTACTTTATCGGCAATAGTAACACGTATTCAGCCTCAAATCTTATGCATACATTAACCCACCAAAATGACATTCGACCCTTTGGTTCAATGCTAACTCACCCCCTAAAAATGAAGATATTCAACCCACAAATGGATTGTCAAACTCTAGTTGAACTCAGGTCCTAGTATCAACATGGCCCCTTCAGCAATGGTCTCAATTTCTTGTGCAAACTCAACTAGCAACAAAGACATATCTTGGTCCCTTTTTATGAGTGAAATGTTGGGAATCATGATTGTCGTTAGACCAAAACCCCCAGGTGTTAGTCAACAATCACATCGCCATAGATAAGGATCCATGAGAGGCAGTTAGTCCATGTCACGAAATACACGGGGAGTGTTGGTTTATCCAATGTCCAACAATCTCCCCCCCAACGCGAGTCAGGTGTGTATCAAACTCGTGACCTACGCTTTTATACCACTTTTTGGGAATCATGATTGTCATTAGACCAAAACCCACAAGTGTTAGTCAACAATCTCATCGCCAGAGACACGGATCCACGAGAGGTGGTTAGTCCATGTCACGAAATACACGGGGAGTGTTGGTTTATCCAATGTCCAACATGAGAACTCTAAGTCTCTCAACCCATAAACTTAGCCAACAACCAAGGTGAACTAAGCCCCCTTCTCTTCAAACTTCGACCAACAAATGAACCCTTCGTAACATTACATGGCCAGCAAGGAAAATGAAGGTAACTCAACCTTCCTTGGACAACAGACTCAACCTCTTTAGAAGTGCAAACTCATCCCCCAAAATAGATGAAGATAAGGCCTATATGAAGAGAATATGAAATAACACGAGTCAAAATTTAAAATCAACGAATAAAACATCTAACTTACCTATTTTGTTAATATATTCTTCTCTACTAAAGCACAATGGCGAAATTTGAGTGATCCTACTCCCAAAACTAGCTACAGTGTATGGTTTCAACACTGAAACTAGCAACTAGCAAAGAGAGTTTCCAAAAACCCTAGAAAATTCTTTTTCTCAAGTGATGACAACACCCAATCCACTTATTCAATCAGATATTCTAAGAGAAAGGCTGGCAATACTCCTTCCGAGGTTGTTTTTTGCTTTAGATGCAATGAGAGAGCTACATAAAGAATTTTTTTCAAAATTAGAGGCAAAATTGAATGCAAAGAAAGTGGAGAAAAATCGATTGCAAGTCAAACAAGAGAGTTGTGAGAAGCTGAAATAAGGATGCTTAGGAAAAGTTTGGCATTCAAAGCATCTGCCATGCCCTCATTCTAACATGAAGTAGCTCTAGCAAAGGTTGAACAAAAGAAGATACCTCTTACCGCCCAAAATCTCCCAAGTTAGGGTGAAGAAGGAGCTATGTTGGTGTAGAAATTGAAAATGACCAAAAGGAAGGATGCAAGGGATGTGAGCAGTCCTCATTCTTGAACACAAGGGGGCAACTTTTGTAGCAACCAGACATGCAATTGCTTGAGGACAACCAATGTCGACAAGGGAGGACTGTAAGGTCCCTTGCTGATAATGTCAATAAGGGAGGACAAAATGGCATGTCAAACTCCATAGGCTATAGTCTTGATAAAGGGGTAAAAACCTAATTTTCCCAAAATTGGGGCAACATTGTGCAAAAGTTGTGTTGGTTGGGGCGAAAAAAACCCAAAATTTTCTTTTTCTTATTTTTTGTATGTTTTGGAAAGCAAGGAATCTATTGATCTGAAAGCTTGGTGGCAAATCAAAGGCAAGAACTCAAATTCATTTAAGACAAATCCAAGGTAGTCTTTGGTGCATTATTCTCTGTGATGGACAAATTTTCCTATGCTATTTCTAGCATTTTTGGTGGGCAGTCCTGAGGCACTTCGACCTCCCTAAGGCAGGACTCAACCCCTTCTCTGAGGCAAATTTGGGCTACTTCTAAGGCAGCTCGAGCATCTTTAAGGCACTACATGACTAATCTGAGGCAACTTTGGGCTATTTATGAGGCAAATCGGGTACCTCTAAGGTGAACTATGCCCTTCGAGGCACCACGAGGCTTTCCTAAGGCTACTTTGGCCAATCCTGAGGCAACTCGGGGTATTCTCTAACGCAACCTCGGCCCCCTCTGAGACAACTGCACAACTTTCCTGAGGCAATTTTGAGGCATCTTTGGAACTCGGAAACTAGGAATTTTGTGGCATCTCTGCAGCCAAATTTGCGGTATGAGGCAAAATCGTGGTTCTATGGCATCCTTGCAAAAAAGAACAGTAATCTGAGGCAAACTTGCTCAATATTCTCTGCGTCTCTCTACTCAAGAAATTCAGCCAGGCATGCAACAAGGAGACAAGATTCCAAGGCAGCCAAGCAGAAAGTTATCAGCTGGTTAAGGATTGAAATTTGGCCCTCGTAGTATACATATTGTTACAAGGATACCTTCAGTGAACTAATCAGTTATGTAGAATAAGATGAACTGTCAATTTTGGGAATCAACTGAATTGCTGGATTGATTTATTATACTTGCTACAGTATTGGGTTGTAAGCAGTTTATACCTATGGTTAATTGGATAATCAGTCCTGTTCAAGTTTTTTTATCACTGCTGTTGAATTATTGTGTGACATGAGGAAAAAAATCTTCTACTTATATCCATGAAATTTTATAGGTTGGATAACCCTAGCTAGAAATAGAACCCTAAATTGCCCTAGGACCTTACAGAAAGTGGGAAACTAGCATGTGCCCTGCTTTATTGTTCCAAATCAAACTCAAGCTGTTAAAATTTTGGATAATTTCTGGACATGGCCATCTCCAAGCTTCCTCCAAAGGCCATCCAGCCAGGCTCTCTCAGCCTGGGCACTTCCTAGACAAACTAATCAGGCAGTGCCTTGGCAGCTTCTCAGTGATTTATACTGTAGCGAATACTTCATCCTCCCCGTTCTCTTTTTTGCCATTCACTTAGAACAAATATTCAGTGGCTTTCTTTTCTTTACCGTATTACTTTTATTTTTTGGCAGTCCTGTCACTGGTTACAACTATTTGCACTACCTACTCCCATTGGCCTATTCTTTTAATCACTGGTGGACATCAATGAAAATATTTGTATTTTCTCTATATTATCTACGACCGATACTATGATATTAGAGCTGCATTGTCCATTTGAAATTACTTTCATACAATAATTTTGCCGCAATGTTCATTCAGTGCCCACATTCTTGTCATTTCGAGAGTTGGAATCCAAAACCCTAACTGAATTAACACCCATAAATTCAAAAATAATGGAAATATGAATGTAAATGTAGTATTGTAAATAGACGAACCTTTCTTGCCAGGCATCTGCTTCCCGTCCTTCGTGTAAAACTCACGAATATCCACAAAAATCTTTCCTTGCCACATTCTTACAGAAACTTTGCGAGTCCTTGATAACTGCACTCAATAATAATTTTATCAATTGGGCATAGCAAATTATAAAGAAGTAATAGCGGGCAGATTTTGGTATAAAATAATAGCTGAAATCGTGAGAGATTGAAGAAGAGCAAACCTCGCAAATCTCGATTGCACCACTGTCATCCGGGACAGAATTCTTCTTGCCTTTCTTCTTCACAGGAGACTCGCCATCGCCCTCAGAATCATCAGTCCCGACGTAGTCATCCTTTCGCTTCCCCCATTTCGACATCTTCGTCGGCCAAACTGTTGTAACCACACCAAAACCTACCGACCGAGTATGACTATCTGGAGAAAACCTCTAGCGAATATTTATTTTTGCATTTCTGAAAAGGGTTTGACGGGATTTTAATGGCTGGAGACTCTAGTCGAAGCTCCGGTTGGTGTTTGGCGAAGCAAAACGTAATGGCGGGAGATTAAAACAACCCGCCGGTTCCGTTCCTCTTTTATACTAGGTTGCAACCTGTGCCACCGACCCTTACCCTCACCGGACGTACAAGAAGCCTACTCGTGTATCTTGGAATACACACTCCCATGCCTTAACGGAAAATGATAATGCCGAAGCTACTATGGCGAGCGCATATAAGGTGATGGAGGAGGAGCTTGTGCAATGTTTAGTGATGCTTGTGGAGTTTAGTGTGTAGATTCAATACAAAAAGGTGTTAAAAGAGTGCAACGAGTTAGTGGGCAATGAAGACCAAAACGGTTTTTAAAGTGGAATGGTTTTAAAATCAAATTTCTTTTATATTAAATGGATTGATAAATGTTTATTATAAATATTTATTTTTCACTTATAAAGTTTTGAATTTGTAATGGTTAAGTAAAATATATGTTGTAATGTTCAATTTTTTTAAATAAATTTTTTATTTTATAACTTGTAATTAAACTTTATATTATATTATTTATGTATATTTCAATTTTATTATTTTTCTCGTTCTAATAAGTTTCTAACTAACCTTTGTATATATTTCTATATATTATTATTTATACTTTAAGTCCCATTTAATAACAAATTATAATTTTAATCATCAAACAATAATTTTCTAACTAACTTTTAACACCTTTTGAATTATTTTATATTTTTATATATTCACATAATTTAACTAATTTTCATTAAATCTGGACTCTGGTCCTAAAGTCAAAATTAGCCATTAGTCAAGATAGTTGTTGGAGTCTCTGCTCAGACTATTTAACATGCTAAGCTAGATCTATTTCTTCAACTTGTCCTGACGATGAACCACACTTGTTGGTTCAAAACGCGTCGACAAATGATTTATCTTGTGATTTACACCAAAGAATTTCTCTTAAACTTAATGTTGAGAATTTGTAATATATTTATGGGAGTGAAGGTCATAAACTTTGGAAACTTTTAATTTTAGTCATTAAATTGTGTATATGACCAAGAATACCTTTACATTATTAAATTTACATTATCTATAATTTATCATTTTTTATAGACTCGGAATTCTAGAAGGCCTATTCTAAAATAGACCATGCATATCAACGTAATTACATATAAAAATTTTAAATATCGAAAATGTGTTGTCCAATTTTCATAGATATCTTTGTTTACAAATTATATGTAATGCTTCTTTGATTGAAAATTTCAGTAAAGTACAAGAAAATTAAGTGTTTACACAATAGACCCTATTCATTTTACAAACCAGCCCACTTCATAAAAAGGCATTAACCAATGTGAAATTTACTTGGTACACTATAGCTTTGAAAAGTATAAATTCCTTTGTTGCATACAACATCTATGATTGACACATTGTCACAGTTTAGGAGGAGGAGGAGGAGGAGCAAAGTAAATCTAAGTATATTTCAAATGACAATATGTGTTATAGATTTATCAAGTGTATCAAACATGACTTGCTTACTACATATAATATGGCTTCTTATATGTGAAATTTACAAATGGATACCTAGAAGAAATAGTCACTTGCATTCTTGGAATGGACACATTGCATGTCAAAACTTTGCCTCGTGTCTTGCAATTCACAAATTCATTGAATTACATTTTTCCTCTTTTAATACATATGCATGTGCTACTATAAGAGCCATCTTGGTAATACCTTGATATGTTTGATGATTTGGATTTCATCATTATATTATTCATCATCTATCATGGTGCTTTTAGAGTGGAAAAAAAATGGAGGAATTAGCTTGTAGGGTCATTTTTAGCAATAGGTCCCAGAATGGGAAATCGAGGTTTGAAACCTTCTAGAACCATTTTGAGGCATTAAATGATATTTTTGGGGGTAAATACTTTCTCACTTTAGCATAGATCCCTCTAGTGTTGATCTACGCTCAAAGATGTTTGCAATAATGCGAACATTGCGTCAATCAGAGTCCATGTGCAAAAGTTAGGCCTCTTACAAGTTAACATGTCTTGTTGACCACCATTGTACAAGTGTATGCCATGTTATCCCCTGTTACTCATGCATATGGGGCTAGCCACATGTGGACTTTGAAGAAGGCTCTAGAAGGTTCAAACTTGTATCTTTAGTTGAGGGTTGAGGGAGTCAAACCTTATCCCTAGTTGACTATTGGGTTATGTTAAACAACAAGCCACTATAAGGAGTAAGGTTTTTATTCTATGCCATTATATTATGTTCCATGTGAGCAAAGTGATTAGGAGTGGGAAGTTGGAGAGCATGATAGAGGGGGTTAAGGTTTTGTAGCAATCTTACAAGCTAGAGGTCTCAAGTAACTGCATAGAGAGTAAATATTTCGTTGTACTTGCATATTCCATACCAGAGAAAAAGAGAGTAGAATAGCCTCACTTTCTAGTTGGGTTTTGTCCCATAAGAGTTTCCCGGAGAAAAATTTGTGGATGTTGTGCGTATTTCTTTCTATTATGTGTTTCTCGCATATCAGTTATTTTATGTAAACATAAAAAACAATAAATAAAGAATTTGAGGTCTAAAAGTAATTAACACTCATAATAAAAATTCTAGTAATTATATCTCATTTGTTGTGACAAATTATTCCAGTGAAATATCCTTGACAATTTATAGATCATTTAATGAGCTTTAGAGTTGTGTGCTTAACGCATTCTTAGACTAACTTTTATCATTTCATGCTCTAAACTCTCTTTTATACACAATAAAAATTTACGAAAATGGAAGTTATCATATCTCTCCAAAAGCATGTGGATTGAACAAACTTGCTATGTGAAACAACTGGATGGTCAAGAATCTAGTTTAGTTTGGAGGTATAATTGTTATGTTTAATAAAGCACTAATAGAATTTGTGTGGTGTTTAGAGGCTAACATGCAACACTTTTAGTGGACTATTCATTTGGAATTATTATTGGCTAATATGTTGTGCTACCTTTTGAGTTTTGAGAGAAGATAAAGGATAAAGGTTTCATCACACGTTGGATGCCCACTTATTTGGAGAATAGCAAGGTAGTAAAATATCCATTAGCAAATATTGTAATATTAATTTTTTCCCGAAGAATTTGAAGGTTATGTTGGAAATGTAAGATGTATTATTAGACACCCATGTATAAAAGAAATTTATCACAACAAATTTGACAATCACAACCTCCCCCAAAGATATAATTTCCCTATTGTGTTATTGTTCTTCTTGTTGTTGTGGAGGTTGTAAAAATGCAACTAAAGGGAAATTAACATATTTGTAAGTAACAATAAGCACCAAATTGATCTGTAAATTGTCGTGGATATGCCATTGGATACTTCGTCACAATAGATATGACAAATTACAATAAAAAAAAATATGAAATATACCCCATGAGAGCTTATTTCTCTTTAAATTGTTGGGTCTATAAATTATTGTTTATTGTGTATACATGTAAATTATAGTTATGTAGAAAATATATAATAGTGAAATAAAAACTCACAAAATTGCAATTGACACCAGATATATCCTGGAGAACCCTTTCAAGAAAAAAACCTAGTTGGAAAATGAGGTTGCTATGCTCTCTTTCTCTAAATACAAAATGGTTGCGAGTGCAAAGAATTATGGATTGCGGCCTGTGGGCTACTACAATGCACAATTCATCTGTGTGTTCTTTCTCCCTATCCTCTCAACTACTCTACTCATCTATGGAGCAAGATACACTTAAAAAGAATGTAACCCCTTTTCCTCCTAGTGACCCGATTATAACACAGCCTCATATCCTACTAGTGGTTCGATTTTACTCGATCAACTCTTAACAAAAATTATAATATGGACTCTTCTTGAGTCTTATTCATTATAATTACATGGCTAGCCCCTTTTCCATAAGTTATGGGGGTTGATGTGACATCCTCTTGAATTATGGTGGTGAAAACAGAAAGGTCAACTTCTAAATGGCATAACTTTCACATACACACTTTGATTAAGGTGGTTCTTGTGTCATTGTAAAGGTCTTTGTGTGTAAAATATGAAAAAAATGGTGTTGTGTTAAATCAACAAAGTTTTTACCCCCATAAGACATCATTTGATGCCTCAAAATGCTATTAGAATGTTTCAAATCCCAATTTGCCAAACTATGTCCCGCCAGTAAAAATGGTCTTGTGAGCTTATTCTTCCATTTTTTTCCCTCTAAAAGCATCAAGATGAATGAAAAACAATATAATGATCCAATATTTATCACAAATTCTCACACTCGAGTATTAAAAGCGTTGAATTTTCATGCTTAAGGAAAAATTAATTATGATTTATGGCATGTTCCATATTTCACAAGTCCTCCACCATATTTACGTAACTTTTGGTTGAGGGATATCTCAGTTCTTCATTGGTTAACTCATGGCCATACTCCTCCTATCTAAATTGGATCATTATATTTCTTGTCATCCATTGTTAGGCCCCTATACTACTAGTGTAACCCCTTATTGTTATTAGTACAACCCACTTATTATATTGATGTACCCATGTAGTGCGCATATTGTTACTATTGTGCCCCATAGAAGCCCACTATTGTTATTATTGTGCCCTTACATTATTATTGTTATGTCGGCTCTGATTATGTTATGACCCCTTAGACTCCTATATATAGAAAGGAGGTATTTTCATTTGTATCATCCAAGAATTGTTCATTTATGTAATGTAAAGGAGGTTGCCCCCTCGAAGAGGTTGAATTCTAAGGCGTGGATCTATGTTTTCTATCTTTTCTTGAGTTGGTTTCATAACATCCATCTCGATGCTTTTAGAGTGGGAAAAGTGGAGGAATCAACTCACATGACCATTTTTATCGGCAGGACCCAGTTTTGGCAAATTAGGGTCTGAAACCTTCCGGGAGTATTTTGAGGCATCAAACAACATTTTTTAGGGGCTAAAACTTTGTCGCTTTAGCATAGCATGTTATTTTCATATTCTACACACAAACACCTTTCAAATGATGCAAAAAAACACCTCAAGCAAAGTCCATATGCAAAATTTATGCCACTTGGAAGTTGACCTTCCTGTTTTAACAACAATAATTCAAGAGGATGCCACGTCAACCCCCGTAACTCATGGAAAAGAGGCTAACCACGTGATTATGATGAGGAAGACTCTAGAAGATTCCATGTTATAACTATAGTTAATAGTTTAGGTAGTCAAACCTAACCATTGCTAGGCTATCGAGATGTGTTATAATCAGGCCACTAGGAGAAACAAGGGTTCCATTCTTTTCTAATATGCGTGTTCCATAGATGAGAAAAAATAGCCGAGAGGGATAGGGAGAGAGGACATAAAGATGATTTATGCACTGTAGTATCCCATTGGCCACATTCCATACTTCTTTTCACTCGCAACCACTTTCTATTCAAAGAAAGAGAGCAAAACAACCTCACCTCCCAGCTGGGTTTTCTCCAAAAAGGGTTTCCTAGGTTATAGATTATTTTGAATCATGGATTGTTAATTATTATTTCGTTGCTATCTATTTTCTGCATAATATTAATTTGTATGCATGCACAATTAATAGTAATCTACATATCCAAAAATCTAAAGAGAAATAAAACCCTAATAATGCATATTTCATATTTTTAAATATTGTTTATCAGATCTATTGTGACGAAATGTTCAGTGGAATATCCACGGTAGTTTAGAGATCACATTGGTATTAGATTAGGATTCTTTACGTATATTGTGCATATTTGCAAGGTATCTAGATCGATTAAGCCAAAAATTGTAAAATGTTAATCATGGGCGATGAATATGTGGAACCCTCCTAATCCTATAGAGAAGAGGTTTTCACAACTAGAAGCACAAGATGTAGATATAAGCCATAATATGAATATCTTCATGTCAGCCTTGAGTAATAAACTCAAGATATTTAGAGAAGATGCAAAGGACAAATCAGAGGGGAGATTCAGAGATCAGTAAGAAACGAAGAACCAATCGAAGAAAGGACCAAAAAGAGATCAACCCAGTTTGAATGCTCTAAACCATTCATAGCCCCTGTTCAAAATGGAGGCGAAGGTTGATATCAAGTCGTATCAATGTGAGATTGGCGATTTGAAGCTAAAACACTAGTTGCAACAATTAGAAGTGTATTTCGATGTTCATCGTATAGAAGAGGAACAAAATATTTCATTTGCGCGACTAAAATTAAAGGGCCATGCCCTAACTTGGTGGGAAAACCACACAGAGACCTTGAGGTTGGAGCGAGATCCTCTAATGAATAAGTGGGAGGACTTTAAAACCCTCATAAAGTCACAATTTTACCCTATTATGTATGTATAGGACCAATAGATCCGGTGGCACTACTTCAGGCAGAAGCAAGGGCAAAGTGTACAAGAGTACACCATAGAATTTATAAAGATGGCCATAATGTTGGGTATCTCCCCAAAGAAACCAGATGTACTTCTCAAGTATCTAAGGGGATTACACAACCATCTACGAAAGAAAGCGATGTTGTTCAAGACCAGATTAGTGGACGAGGCTTATGTACAAGCATAATACCTAGAGAACATAAGCTTGAAAAAAGGGAAATCGGGTGGATCAAAGAAGGAGGAGCACCATGAAGATTCTAAGGAAGGGAAGAAGAAGTGGAAAGGGGGAAGAGATAAAAGGACAACAACCACAACACACCAATGCAAGTATCCCAACAACCACCGCAACATTTACAACCATACAAAGAAGAAGTGTTGAGAGTTGCATCTAGAGTTTAACCCAAAGAAAAAAAGAAAGACAATAAGAAGAAGAATCTTGTGGCCATCGATTTAAGCAACCAAGTTGAAAGAAGCTCAGATATGGATGAAAATAACATTTGTATATTAGTGCAAAAGGAGGTGAATCTTAGTAACCTTCAACAATAGTAGGAGAAAGAAATGACCAAACTCTTCCACATAAAGATACAAGTTCAAGAAGACAAAGATAGATGCTTTGTTTGACTCAGGATTGTAGGCGAATCTCATTATAGTAGAGTTGGTCAACAAATTGGGATTGGAAATTCGTGACCATCTGTTACACAGTATTTTGTCATGCCTCCTGCACTTCCCTGTGACATACCCTGAAGTGCCTGAAACATGACCATTATACAGTATACTCATCCATGTATATAGTTCATATCCCTCCTTTAACTTTGCTTGGAAAATATCTGGAGCTTTCCCTGAAGAAATAGCTCTTAAAACCCTAAAATGAAGGTCATCGCCCTTATGAAGCTAAAAATCGTGATGATTGCTTGTTGCACTGTGTTAGGCCAATGATGGCATCGCTCTGTTCCCTTGCATACCCGTGATGGTCTCAAAAAGGAAGTTTTCCCAAAGAGGATGAAAAGCTTCGTGATCTAGAAGCTTCCAGAGCGGCGAGTTGGAGGTGGTTTCGCATAGATGAGGTCGAATCCTCCTAATTTTACCTCTTGGTCTCATCCCTATGAGCTACCTCCTTGATATGTGGGCCTAATCCTATCTTTGGAGAAGTCCTAACTCCCTCTCCCAGCATACAAATTCCTCCTCTCCCATTCCCAAATGGTTGGTCTATGTCCATTTGCACCCCTATGCTAAGCTTGTGCCTAGAGGTTATTCATTAGACTTGGAGAAGGAGTGTTTGGAGAGTTTCTTGGCCTGGACTTGGATTAACGCTCAAGGAGAGCCTTTCAACATCAAGGCTATGGTTGTAAGCTTCCTTTATTCTTTAAATAATATAAAATTGTTGGTTCATCTTCCCAAAATATATATGTGCATGTATGTATTAGCTTGGCATTCCTTGATCAACCAAGTAGGTTATTATTGGATTTGCTATTGGTTTTGGCATGTTTTGTTGTCTCTTGATCACTTGTGCAGGTACATAAGTGTTAAGAGAAGCAGGAACAAGTCTGTGACACAAGCGGTTCGAAGCTCTCAACAAAGGGAATCAGAATAGCATCAGAACGAGGTAGGCCATCTCTTTCGGTCTGCTTTTCAATCATAACCCAGGAAGATGTCTAGTTGATTGTCGCTTCAGTTGCTAGACCCAGTCATTGGGCTAGAGGGATCGTCTCTATCCGTAGATAGGATTAACCTTGTCAACAAAATAGTGACTTCACTGGATACCCCGTCAAAAGACGAGGTTGAGAAACTGTAGGGTTGTCCAACTCTTTGGAAGCTTCATCCATTAAAGGACAAAGGTGAATGGGATGATTGCCTTCACACAACTTACAGGGAAATTTGACCTTTCCCTTTTTCCCATGAGCTTCACTAGTTGAGCCAGTGATTGATCAAAAGTCATCTTTGGTCAACCCTACTCTCTCTGAAAGTAAGTCTCGTGAATCCATTCTCGACCAACCATTGATTGAGAAATTGGTAGACTTGACCCCATCTTCAGTTAACCGTACCTTTCCGGTAGAGAGTGAACCTCATACTTCTTAGGTTCTTTTGGTTCTTTAGTTTCGAATGAACTATAAGTAAATCCTCATGTTCCCAAGGTACATGAGAGCATTTCTCATGTTCCCATCGAGCAAGAGGGTAGCTCTCACGTTCCTACAACACCCCCTTTGAGTAGTTTAGTCACTTATTTTGATTGGAGTTGACTAGCAGGATATCACCTTCCATCTTATGTGCCTTTCCAGATTACAGTACAAGCTTACCATATGGTCGTACCTAGCACAGTCATAGATGAGGGTGCATCTGTTAGCATCCTGTCCTCAACTGCTTGGCAAGCTTTAGGTTCTCCTCAGCTTGTCCCCGTCACTCAAAATATGTTAGCTTTTAATAGAGGAACAAGTCAACCGTTAGGGATCCTTCCTAAGTTGCTTATTACTTTAGGAGGAAAGATTGTCTATATAGACGTGATAGTTGTCCAAGGCCCTTTAGATTTTAATCTTCTCCTTGGCCGTGACTATGTTTATGTCATGGGAGCTCTTGTTTCTTGTTTCTTCCCTCTTTCGAGTGATGTGTTTCCTGCATGAAGGAAACATTGTGATCATTGATCATTTTACATTCATTGGTCCTTAAGCAAATCCCCCTCAACAATCATCCCTAAATGGTTCTTATGTGCAAGCGGTATCACCCCTGCCACAGGTTCATTACGTGGCCACCTGTTCCATCCCTACACCTACTGATGATCTAGTCAGTGATGTCATACACCATGTACTGGGGGCAATGGAGCCTAATTTTTCATTTGGATACCTGGACATGTATCCCTTCCAGAATGTTGTTCTCCCATCTGATGAGAACCTCTTGGAAGTGATGGCCTCTTTTGGTCTGTGATGAGGGGATCTAGAGCAGAGTTTCTTGTCTTGTGTCAATCTCCTTAAAAAATGAAACAAGGGATATGGAGCAGAGTTTCTTGTCTTGTGTCAAGCTCCTTAAAAAATGAAACAAGGGATATGGAGCAAAGTTCCCTGTCTTATGGCAAGCTCCTTAAAAATTGAAACAAGGGATTTGGAGCAGAGTTCCTTGTCTTGTGTCAAGCTCCTTAAAAAATGGAACAAAGGACCATAAGGATAGTTCTTTTACTATGTCAACCTTGTTAAAAAATGAAATAGGTCCCCATGAGAATAGTTTTTTTTGCTATGTCAACCTTGTTAAAAAATGAAATAAGTGTCATGAGCATGGTTCTTTTCCTATGTCAATCTCATTAACAAATGAAACAAATCCCCTTCCAATTAGAGTCTTCGATTAGATTTTGTAAAATCCCAGTCGAGTCTTTCACTTGATCTCATAAGTGAACCTTTTTTCCATCCACCTGTTAGTAACCAGCGGCCTACTCAGGTGAATGAAATGAAGCTTGGTGGGCATGTACCTCGAATCAAGTCATTATGCTAGGGGCATGCAAACTTATATCAAGCATATTTTATCTTTGTTTCAATCTTGTGTAAAAATGAAACCAAACCCAAGCATAGTTTATCTTAGTTTCAAGCTTGTGTAAAAGTGAAACCAAATTCAAGCACAATTTGTTTCTGTTTCAAGCTAGTGTAAAAATGAAACCAAATCCAAGCATAGTTTCCCATGTTTCAAGCTTGTGTAAAAATGAAACCATTCCCATTTTACATCTCGTGATTGTTGTTTTTATCAGCCGATTTTTGCAAGATGAGCCTTGGTTTTTTCATTCCCATCGCCACCATCTCTTTGGCTGATCATATGATTTCACTTGGTTTTTTTACCATTGATTGAGGAACATCTGGGATGAGTGGTCTTGTTAGCCAACCTCTTGACCATTACATGTTTTGAGCAGTTCCATCATTATCGGAACTAGTTGCTATCCTTTTATACTACTCATTCCACCAGGTGGAGTCATCTTTAAGCTCTTTTTCTGACTCTTGAAATATGAAAAGATCGTCGAGTATTTGTCATTTCGATCTCGTTAAATTAAATGAATCGATGTCCTCTAAGTATATGTTTAACCCTTTTCCGGACTGAGATAGACTATTGTATGAAAAAGGAACACCTTAGTTGAACATGGCTAGGAGGTTCTCTTGAATATTGTTTTCTACCTTTTCGGATTTGAGAAACAAATTACGAAAAGGGACATGATGGAGTTTTCTTTTTCGTCTCTTTTTCAAACTCTAAATATGAAAAATAAACCAAGTTACTCTTCTATTGAACTCGTTAAAGATTAAACGACGAAAGACTTGTCACCATGACGAGCCCGAGTTTCTCCTTCCTAGGACTCGTAAAACTTACTAGGATGGATTCATCCGAAGGGTGAATTTATATGACAAGCATATGGTATCCTTTTTGAGCTTGTGTAAAAATAAAGAGGCACTCGCTATAAATAGCGAGGAAAAATGAAGATGAAACATCCTTTGTATTGGTAGCATGTCGCTCTTTAACATGACACTCATCTGTTTCTCGTGTCGAGATTGGGATATCCTCACTTAGTCACTTGTCCTTCCAGATTTGGGTGATCCATTTTGCCTCTAATTTGACTATTCCACTTCGTAATTATGAACCTTGGTCCTATGTTGATTCTAATGTTGCCATACTTCGGAGTCGTGTCGCTAATATGTTCAAGAGAAGTCCAATATGCAGTTATTTACCTATACGTCGTTTGAGTCATTATTACAGTCTTAAAACTTATTCCACTTTATTCCTTGTTTCGTGTCGGTGATGAGGGACTCATCATTACCCTACTTCGACAGGTTGCTTCCTATCAACTTCAGCTCATTATCCAGGAAGATGACTTAGAAACTCCCTTTCAGTACCTTAGAGATTGCATGCCTTAATGGCAAGTTCTTTGCATCCGATGACAAGCGTTCGTTATTGGCTTTCGATCAAATGATTCCATGAGTGTTCACAGCTTTGTTATCACAATCACATATTGTATTGTCGTACCTTGAGAGCCATTGTCATTATGGGTGGTTCCTCTCGTGCCTGTTAATGGTCTACATCAATGGTTGGTAATTAGGTGGTTTTCTACCATGTTCGACTGTGACAGGTTCATTCTCATGTTAGAATTCGTACTTTGATCGGGTCGAGATGGAGCGCAAGACCCTGAGTCTTGTCTGATATGACTCAAGTTGCATGGAGTTATATGTTGTTCATGATTGTACTCATGTTTCTACTATACGGATGGTTGTGACCATATTGTGAGACTTTATATTTATGGTGATCCTTGTTATCTGGATGGTTGTGCCCATACCATGGATCTTTTCATATAGTCTTCATCATCTGGATGGTTGTGTCCATGTTGTGTATTCATGTCTTGATCTCATATATGTCTATGTCTATGCGTCCTTCAGTTGTAGGTCTCCTGACAGTGCATGTCCTCGTCCTTGCCAAAAGCTCGTAAGGCATCTTAGCCATCACTCCTCATTCTACCTTCATGCTTTAGGGGGCATTTGTTACATAGTATTTTGTCATGCCTCCGACACTTCCCTTTGACATACCTTGAAGTGCCTAAAACATGATCATTATACAGTATACTCATCAATGTATACAATTCAGATCCCTCCTTTAACTTTGCTTGGAAATATTTGGAGCTTTCCCTGAAGAAATAGCTATTAAAACCCTAAACTGAAGGTCATCGCCCTTATGAAGCTCAAAACTGCGATGATCGCATGTTGCACTGTGTTAGGCCAGCGATGGCATCGCTTTGTTCCCTCGCATACCTGCGATGGTCTCAAAAAGGAAGTTTTCCCAAAGAGGATGAGAATCTTCATGATCTAGAAGCTTCCAAAGTGGCGAGTTGAAGGTGGTTTCACATAGATGAGGTCGAATCCTCCTAATTTAACCTCTTGGTCTCATCCCTATGAGCTACATCCTTGAGATGTGGGCCTAATACTATCTTTGGAGAAGTCCTAAATCCCTCTCCCAGCCTATAAATTCCTCCTCTCCCATTCCCAAATGATTGGTCTATGTCCATTTGCACCCATATGCTGAGCTTGTGCCTAGAGGTTATTCATTAGACTTGGAGAAGGAGTGTTCTGAGTTTTTCTTGGCTTGGACTTGGATTACCACTCAAGGAGAGCCTTTCAACATCAAGGCTATGGTTGTAAGCTTCCCTTATTCTTTAAATAATATACAAATGTTGGTTCATCTTCCCAAAATGTATATGTTCATGTATGTATTAACTTGGCATTCCTTGATCAACTAAGTAGGTTATTATTGGATTCGCTATTGGTTTTGGCATGTTTTGTTGTCTTTTGATCACTTGTGTAGGTACATAAGCACTGAGAGAAGCAGGAACAAGTATGTGACACAAGCGGTTCGAAGCTCTTAATAAATGAAATCAGAATAACATCAAAACGAGGTAGGCCATCTCTTTCGTTCTGCTTTTCAATTATAACCAAGGAAGATGTCTAGTTGATTGTCACTTCAATTCCTAGACCCACTCATTGGGCTAGAGAAGTCATCTCTATCTATAGAGAGGATTAACCTTGTCAACACCATCCAAGCCTATATCTATTGGGATGGGTAAAAAAGAATGTGGAGCTTAAGGTAATAAAGTAGTGAAAAAATAGATTTGCTATTAGTGTTGATTTAATTGACGAAGTAAAACTAGATGTGGTTCTCATTTATGTATGTAGAGTGGTGTTTAGATGTCCCTATATTTACATGCAAGATTTAATATTCAAGTGGACATCCAAACAATACCCACTCATCAAGGATAGAAAATCGTTCACCATCAACGCGCACAAAGGCAAGTCAAAATTTTCACTGGTAAGTGCCAACCAAGCCAAGAAATTGATTAGTTATAGCAAGAAGTTTGTTCTACTAAAATGAGTCTATAGAAGATTTAGTAAGAGATAACACATCCTTGGAGGGGTGTACTAAGAAACAAAAATGCCAAACTAAAGATCGTGCAAAAAGCTCCAATGTTTATTCATTAATGAGTGAAACATATTTATTACAAGGAGAAACAGTTCAACTACGTGGGCTGTCAATTTTCCCAACCACCAACCCATTACGTATTTACACCTAATTGATATTTACCATAATCCTTAAAGATTAAGGTGTCTAACATTCCCCCCCATTGATCCAAAGGGGTGTTTTAGAGCTCAAGCATCATTTCGAACTTTTCAAAATTTCATCTTCTATAACGCCATCTCCCATATCTACCCATATTAACTGTCCTACCAGGGTAAACATGAGTTGAGGGCTACTATGACATGACACGACCCCCAAAAAACTAAACCACCCTTCCAGGTGCCCAAAGCCTGAGTTAAACTTATTTTCCAGTGATCCAGACTCCTAGACATCGGCACAACACTACCTAAACTCGATTGTAATCCTTTAGTCAGATGAATAAGCTAGCAAGGGAGCGACTGTAGTTTTTTTTACCCAGTTTTGTGCTTGCGACCGCAAAATCTAAGCCACTTTTTCAGGGCTAGTCTCTAGTTCCCTGCCCAGAACTTGATGAAACTTTCCAGAACAATGAATGACACCAGGACAAAGCCATTAACACAAAACTTAGACAAGAACTTCACCTAACAAGGCCTAACCATGACAGTCATTCCGTTAAACATATGACAAACATTAAATCTATAGGTCATGAATGCATATCTAAACACATAGATCTGAAACTTGTAAGAGAATCATCAAGAAGGTTTAATTCCCTCTCACAATAGTTGCAATAACATCTATTAGGTCACACATTTAATAACCATTCATTTACAAATGAAAATATGATAAGAGCCATAACTTGAATCTATCATAAAACCATGCTTATAGCCAGCATATAACCAGATAAATAACAATGATAGAGTAACCATTAAATCTACATAATAACAAGTATAATTAACCATGAGTTATAAGGGAAAAGAGCTCTTATCAATCATATGTAAAAGCCAACCAAGTCAGGGACTTCCACGTAATACTTGACCATAGCTTAGGTTGAACCAAATCCCTCTTCCATCCAATCACCCTTATGTCATATTCCAAGCATGAACGTGAGATCTCATGGGATAAACCAATGCATAAACAACCACGGGAATATGGAGTTTAAACCACCTCCATGCTCACAATATTGTGATCTCACCTAAACTGGTCCTGAGATCACAAAACCAAACCGAGCTTGGGTGCCTAAAAAATCCTTCACCATCCCTTGCGGAATTTTCATGTCTCCACCCACATGTTTGGGGCTTCCTAAAGAAAACCATCTCCACCCCCAACCCTTGGGATTTTCCTGAGACTACGTCACTTGGATCCAAAACCTTTCGATAATCCAAAGCTCCACCAAGAATGAATCCCATCACACAATGGTTATCCAAAAATGACAAGGCATGTTTGAAACCATTGTCAAACTCGACAAAACCCATGCCAATGATAACAAATGAACCAAATACACACATGTATGTACCATGCATGCCAAAACCAACTAGGAAATCATACATGCAACATGTTACTTGCAAGTATTCTCATTAAAGCCACTTGATCCAACTTTCCCTTGCTTGATCCTTGCTTTCCTTTATTTTCTTGTCATTCATTTGCTTGCTTTCTCCTCTTTGAATCCAATTCCAAAACTCAGCTGACAAAAGGCCCCAAATTGATGCTCTGATGCCTCTAATTTCTTTATTTTCCCTCTATTTTCCTTCAATTTCCTCCTCACATGCAACGTGTGACTTTTCACTTTCCTTTTCTCCTAATTTCCTTTATTTTCATAAATAAAATGCCAATATATATATATATATATATATATATAATATAATATATATATATATATATAGCCAATTTCCCCTTAGCCATAATAACAAAGTGATGCCTACTAGGATACTTTGCCCAACATTCAGCTTGGAATGCGTATCCCTTGACCTTGGTCTTATTTTACCTTTATTAACTTTATTACATGAACTTTTAACCCGGGGTTGTTACATATTTTAAGTGCTTTGGTCAAGATGTATAAAATTTACTCGGTGATGGAACAATTTATTAGATGAATAGTCCTAGCCTATACATGGTATTAAATCAAATGATACTTAGTGTTGATATGCTTGGTTCAATCAAGGAATCTAGGATTCTTGGCCAACTTGATTGCAGAAGTATTGTCAACAAGTAATGGAGTTGAGTTCTCTTGTTTCTCCTGCAAGTCTCCAAGTATTTCCTGAGCCACACAATTTCCTTTGTTGCTTCTTCGGCCACCACATATTATGCTTCTATTGTGGAATCTTTCAGAACTAATTGTTTACATGACCTCTAGTAGACAATTGTTGGTCTTAGACTCATGTGATATCTTGAAGTTGATACTCCATTTTCCTTGTCTCCATCGAAGTCTATATCAAAATGTACAATAAGGTAGAATTCATCCACCTTAGTGTACTTTAGTCCATAATATTGAGTTCCCTTTAAGTATCTTAGGACTCTTTTTGCAGCGAACCAATGTCCCTCACAGGGTTTTTGCATGAATCTGGAAAGGATGCTCACAACCTAGGAGATATCTGTTCTGGTTGTGATGTTGTAGATGAGACTTCCTACAAGTTGTTTGTACTTCATTGCATCCTCAAATTCATTCCCTTCATTGGATGTAAGCTTCAAATTCTATTCCATTCGAGTGGAGAAAGGGTTGTATTATGCCATGCTAAATTGGTTTAGCAGTTCTCCAATGTACTTCTTTTGGGAAATGAATATGTATTTTGGATATTCATTGGCTTCGATGTCGAAGTAAAAATTAAGATGTCCCAAATCTTTCATTTCAAAACCTTTCATCAAATCTTTCTTCACGAATGCAATATAAGATTCATTGTTTCCTAAAATTAACATGTCATCTACGTATACTACAAGATGCACAACAATTTGGCCAACCTTTTTTACAAACAAAGTTGCATCATCAAGATTGTAATGTTTGAAATTTAGCTTCAAAAGATGCTCATTTATTTTTTCATATCATGCTCATAGTTCCCATTTACACCATACAAGGATTTGGCAAGCTTGCAGACCTTTTGTTCTTTTCCTTCCACAACAAAACCTTTAGGCTGAGACATAAAAACATTTTCTTTCAAATCCCCATTCAAGAAAGTTGTCTTCATGTCCATTTGATGGATTTTCCATCCTTTATGTGTTTCCATCGAGAATATGACCCATTTATTATTATTGATTATTATATATTATATATATATTATATATATATATATTTTATTATAGTAAATATTAATATAATTTTTTTTTTTTTTTTTTTTTTTTTTTTTTTTTTTTTTTTTTTGTTTTTTTTTTTTTTTTTTTTTTTTTTTTTTGTTTTTTTTTTTTTTTTTTTTTTTTTTTTTTAATTCGTGTTTTTTATTTGGCGTTGTTGTGTTGCGCAAAAGCATTTAGTGCACTAATAGCAGCAAAATAATGCCAGAAATAGTGTTAGTAATAGCGCCATTAATAGCACTGGGTTTAGCTCCCCTTTTAGCACCTTAGTTAGCTCCATTTTTAACGGTGGATGTGCCTAAATAGTTAATTAATTAAGGTGTTGGGGGTTAAGTGGATAGGGGCTTTGAGGATTATGTGATTTAGGGATTTGGGGTACAGGGATTAAAGGTTAAGGGAATTAGGAGTTAGGGTTTAAAGGATTAAGGGTCAAGAGCTAAGGGATTTGGCGCTTACGGGTTAGGTAGTTTAATGGTTAATGGCTTAGGGATTATGGCATATGGGTTTATAGATTAAGGGATTAGGGATTAGGGCTTAAGTTTTGAAGGGTTGATGGATGAGGGATTAGGGGATTTATGGCTTTTGCGTTAAGGGATTAGTGATTAACTAGGGTTGAGGGATTAAGAGTACTTTGTGGATTAGGGCTTAAGGATTTAAAGGTATTGGCTTAGGGGTCAGGGGATTTAGGGTTTTATAAGGACTCTCTTAAATTTTCATGGAATGTATTCCAACACACCCATCACCAATGTCATACATCGTTGCCACACGGTGAGCAGTGAGTGCGGTCAACATTGAAATTTCTTCAAATTATTCTTGTATGCATCGAAATTTGACATGGTTAGACTAGACACATGCCTTGACAATATGTGATGGTTTCAAGATTCAAGGATTCTTGATGTCCCCGCATAATCTTTGAAATCATCCATGTTTGCATCAACATTCATCATGCAATATTATTGTCATCATTCACCATTCCCATCTATGGAATCTTTGTCAAAACTCTCTTGAAATTTCATGTAACGTCTTCCAATGCGCCCATCACCAATGTCATCCATCAACGCCACACGGTTAGCAATGAATAGGGCCAACTTTGAAATTTCTTCAAACTTTTCTTGTATATGTCAAAATTTGTCATGGCTATAGTAAATACATGCCTTGACGATATGCGATGGTTTCAAGACTCAAGGATGCATGACATCCCTGCATAATATTTGATATTGTCCTCATTTGCATCAATTTTCATCATTCCTCATTCTCATATACATACTATTTGTCGAAACTCTCTTGAAATGTCATGGAATGTCTAACAATACTCCCATCACCGATGTCATCCATTGACATCGCACGGTGAGCAATGAATGGGGCCAATGTTGAAATTTATTTAAATTGTTCCTATATGCGTTGAAATTTGACATGGTTAGACTAGGCACATGCCTTGACGGTATGCGAGGGTTTTAAGACTCAAGGATGTCTGACATCCCCACATAATCTTAGAGATCGTCAATGTTTGCATCAAAGTTCATCATGTAGTCTCATTGTCATCATTCATCATTCCCATTTATGGAATCTTTGTCAAAACTCTCTTGAAA
>APFE031189502.1:0-23627 GCA_000404065.3 Pinus taeda
CAGAGTCTTTTTCATGTTTAGAGATTTTGAAAAGGACACAAAAAAGAAAACTCCAGGGGGGCCCTTTTCATAAATTTGTGTCCCTTGAGTTCGAAAAAGTAGAAAACAATACTCGAGAGAACTGCTTGACTATTACGATCAAGGAGTACTTTTCGTAATTAGTGTTCCAGATCTGAAAAAGTAAAAAAGTGATTGGAGACATGATGTTTCATAACAAAAAATGAGCTTGAAACGAAAAAATCCCGACCATCTTTTTGCGTTTATACGGTCAGAAAAGAGCTGAAAGTGGACCGCCATTTTATTTCGTTTAATGAGTGAAAAGGGAAAAACTCGGTAATCTTTTCATCTTTTACGATTCAAAAAAGAGCTTAAAGGAGATTCATCCTAGAGGAACGAGTGGTATAAAGGGTAGCAACTGGTTCCGGCAATGGTGGAACTGCTCAAAACATGTAATGGTCAAGAGGCTGGCTAATAAAACCACTCATTGCTGTGGTCCCTCAGAAAAGGAAAAAACAACCAAGTGAAAGCATATGAGCGGCCAAAGAGATGGCGATGATGGAACAAAACAACCAAGGCTCATCTAGCGGAATTTAGTGGATAAAAATGGAAATCACGAGATGTAAATCAGGTATGGGTTCATTTTTACACAAGCTTGAACCATGGAGAACTATGCTTGGATTCAGTTTCATGTTTACACAAGCTTGAAACGAAAAACTATGCTTGTTATAAGTTCGCATGCCCCCAACATAATAAAGCAAATTGAGGTATATGCCCCCCAATCTTCATTGCATCCAACGGATTGGATGGAATGAAGGTTCACTTTCGAGATCTTGGAAAGACTCAACTTGGATTTTATGAGATATTAAGCAAAGACTCGATTTGGAAAGGGAGTGGTTTCATTTTTTTAATGAGGTTGACACAGTAAAAGAACTATCCTCATAACCCTTGTTTCATTTTTTAACGAGGTTGACACAAGATCAAAACTATCCTCAGGACTCCTTGTTTCATTTTTTAATGAGGTTGACATAAGAAAAGAACTCTCCTCAGGTTCCTGTTCATAGGTCATACGAAAAAATGACTCCCAAGAGATATTCACTGGATGGAAGAACCACGCTCTGGGAGAAAAACATGTCATTAGATGCCAATGACAGATCAAGTTCCAATTCCCCTAGTACATGATGTATGAGACCATCTGCCTAATCATCAACAGTTGCGGAGACGGAATGTGTAGCCACGTAATTGACCTATGGAAAAGAAGGTATTGTTTGCGGATAAGAACTGATGGGGGATGATGGCGGTACAGGAGGCACCGGGTGACTAAAGAATGACAATTAGTCGATAGTCACCATTCTTCCATCGTGCGGAAACAAACCACATGTAAAAGTGAAGAAACAAGAGCCCCCATGGCATAAATATAATCCTGGCCAAGGAGAAGACTAAAATCTAAAGCATCTTGGACAACCGTCACATCTATATAGACGGTTTAGCCTCCCAAAGTAAGAAGGAACTTCAAAAGGATCCCTAAAGGTTAACTAGTTCCTCCATCAAATTCCAACAGACTCTGAGTGACTGGCACAATACGTGGGGAGGCCAAAGCTTGCCAAGTAGTGAAAGGCATGAGGCTAATCGATGCACCTTCATCTAAGACAATGCCAGGTACTGCCTTATTATAGGCATGTATTGTAATCTGGAAAGGCACATAGGATGGAAGGCGGAAAGCAGTCAAATGACTCCAGTCGAAGGAAATGACCGAACTACTTGGTGGGGGTATCATATGATTTTCCCCATTCTCAACAGGAACTGAAGAAGGACTCTCTAAATCAGCTGGGATAGGAGGGTCATTCTCGGACTCAGGAGAATCGGACGAGATGAGAAGAACATGAGCAGTATAGTCATGATGTTCTTCGGGAGCAAAGTGGGCCACTAGTGGTGAACCCAAGTCGCCACTCTTTTTGACCAATGGTTGGTTAGGAATAGGCTGAGCACAGCTAGGTTCGGGAAGAGAAGGGTGGGCAAGAGAAGAATCTAAGTTAATCTCTTTGTCAACTGGGAGAGGCTCTGAAGAGAGCCTCTGATAACCAACGGGAAGTGGAGGCAAAGAATCTATAAGAATTTCCAAAATAGTGGAAGCTTTATCCATGAGCAGACAAAGGTGAAGGGGATGGTTGCCTTCACATAGCCTACAGGGGAATCGAATCTTCCCTTTCTTCTTACCACTACCAATTGAGGATTGAACATCGACATGAGCTTTAGAGGATGATGAGGGACGAGCCAGATTGTGGGAACATGCTTCTAGGATCCTAGGAATACCAGGACAATCATGAAGAAGATGATCACCCTTGCACAATTTACAAGGAAATTTAACCTTCCGTGTTGAAGCAGATGTTGTTTCGACCTGAGATGTACTCAGAGCAATAGTTGCATGGGTGGCCTTGTGCTTATTAGACTTCTTCTTCTTCTTCTTCTTCCTCTTCTTCTTCTTAGTCTCTTGGTTACTAGATGTAGAACTTTAACCAGGCGAAGTAGGAGATAAAGATGAAGAAACAGGGTAAGAAGGTGCAGGCTCAACCCTAGAATCATTGTGTCATGATTTAGACAAAGGAGACGGTGGAATAGGAGTCATGACACTTGGGACCAGCAAGGTTGAAAACAACCAAATGGGCAAATTGATGGTTAACCCAGGAAAAGACAATGTTGCCATATGCGGAGCACCGACATTTCCAAAAGGAGGAAATGGATCAGGATTCCCATATGGGGGAAGACCTTGGCTGGGAGACTCAGGGAATGTTGCCTTTGGAAACAACTTTGAAATGCACACACAGTGTAACCAAGAACTCTAAATCTAACCAAGAATATTTCGTGGGCAATAAAGTTTATGACATAGGAACAAAAGTTGACGTTTTCATGTTTTGAGAGTCGAGAAAAGGACAAAAAGGTGACTCTATATTTTCGAGGTTTAATGAGCCTAAAAGGACAAGTGCTCAAATTATCCTTTTCTTTTAGGGAGTTGAAAAGGAACAAAAGTGACTACTCTGGAGAACTAGACAAAAGGTTTACCAAACAAACCGTAAAACTCCATATACACATTGGTGATCAAATGTAAGAGAAATGACCAAGGATTTTCCGTACGATAATCAATCTTCCCGAATGTTGTGTTAGGTGCGTTATGGTTCGTAAGGTGGCAGAGATGGCTTCCTATGGATGTAGGATGATAACGTAGTGGGGTCTCCCAGTATATACTCGATGGTACAGGGAGCACAAGGCCGTACTAGCAGCTATTGAGTCATAGAAGGAGGAATCACCCAAACTTAAGCGAAAGCAATAGTGACTAGGTTTAACAACGCCAGAGAACGTCTCTAGCCTAGACCTCTAAATAATGTGCGTTAAGTTCCAATGCATTGTTAAGTTCATTCAGTTGATTTTAGAGTTGATCTTGAATTAGGTTTCGGTTTTCAAGCCCTACTGTATGTATGTCAAAAATCCCTAGGATGCAACTAGAATGAGTAAAGCATCAATCGTTTAGATGAATACCTACTGAAAGAAAGGTAGAGAGTTCATTCCCAAGCAATCACAAAACCAAGACAAGCGAATGCAAGTGCTAAGAAACACAATGCATCAACACACTAATCCTATAGTGCATCAATAGTACTAATGAAATATTTAAAGTTCGCTTCCTAATTTCTCATACATGAAAATGCATAATGCAAATGTACTTTCACTTTCGTATACTAAATTAATGCAATGTCTTGATATTATTATTATTATTATTTTTTTTTAATTTAAAGAGACAAACAAGCAAGTGTAAACCTGATTGATCCAAACAATTGTGATCTATGCTTGGTAGTGAAGAAATCGAATCAATATGGGAAATCGATTCAATAATCAACATTAAAAATCAATTAGCAAGAAAACAAGAAGCAAAAAGCCTCAACCAAATCAATAATATGGTTGCGGATGAACCTTGGATAATGGTTTGAAACACTTCAAAGTGATAGGTCACGAGGTCTAAAATACAAGACTCACTCAAATGAAGTCAAAGATAAACAAGCCTTAACCAAAGCAACCAAAACAAGCTGATGGGAGACTAAAAACAACAAGGGATAAGAAAGACTGATGGTTTCAGGAGGCAAAGTTGAAAAAAAAACAACTTACACAAGAATCATCATGAGCTAACAAGCAACTTGTGATGATAAGCCAATCGTCGCAATTGTAGAGACAACAACTGAGCGAAGTCGTCACAGGGGTACACCTATCTTCTACAATGGTCCAATTTTAGGAAAAGTCGTGACTGTACGACAGGTAATCAGTGACGCGCAGATTTACTAAAAAGGATAGGGTGACATCATTGCAGCTGTTAAGCTATCTTCAACAATGAGTAAAAAAAAGAAAATAAAAATGACAACACCCGAAAAACACCAGGCTACTCTCCCAAGCAGTAAGGGGAATTCCCATATTGACCCAGGTAATCCAAAAACTAAAAGTGCAACCCAAAAATTCAAGAGACACTAAATCAAAAGACAAACCAAGAGTAAACAAGAAGAAATCATACAAAGGACTCCCTAGTAGAGTCACCAACTTGTGAAGTAGGAAAGTGTTCCCTTTGTGGACAAAGGCAACCCCTCTAGCCCTAGAGTGGGTCTTGTCACAGCAAAAACAAAACAACAATAGATTTCCTTAAATAGTCATCATTGGAGGCCTACCTCAAAACTGGTGTTCAATGAAGGTTTCGTTGCATTGCTCTAGCTTACGTTTCCTTCTCCTTAATGAGCAATCGACCTGAAACACCACAAGAAAACAACAGAGAACGTAACCGAGAACAACAATGATCTATTTACTTTAAAGTCAAGGAATCATAAGCTATCAAGTAAATTGTACACAAGATATAGGAAATCGTTATTGATCGTATTAAAATAAATCAAGAGCAAAGTTTACAACCAAGCCTTGATGTTGCAAACCTTCTCAGAGGGTCCAGCCGGTATGTTCCTTCAAGAATTCACTCTCAAGAATGGGTTTCCGAAATTATTAATATCTCTCTCTCACTCATAAACTCTAATGAAAGTATAAGGCCCTCTACAACCTCTTACGAAACTATCAACAATTCCACACTTGTCAAACTCACACCAAAGCTATCTAATCTACTTCAATCCAACTAGCAACCAGTAAGTAGGAACTAGTTGATCATAGCAATGGTGAGTGCTTTTATAGGAGGAGGAGCCTCCATAAAATGAGGGAGAGGGATCTTATCCTCAAGGGAGGTTTCATAAAAGGTGGAACTATCATCCCAGAGGAGGAAAGGTGAACCAATTTGACCCAACAACCAGCTCTATAATCACCTAGAAGGTTGATTGTTTGAACTAATTCGCCAAATCTGGATCATCGCAGGTCATAAACTAGGGCTTAGTGACGATATCGCAAGGGAGCAATGTGTTCGGACCAATCATTGCAATAAACATCTAGAAGACTTGTGCTGAGCCCTAAAATTTGACCGTCGCAGGAAACACGTGTACATCTGTGACGACGTCACAACGATATAGTTCATGACAAGGAACTGTCACACTTTTTAAGGGTTTACTTGCGACGATGCAGAAACTTAGGCAAAGAGGGTCAATCTTCAACATTAGAGAGCACTTTCTTAATCTTCTTGCATGAGTGGGAAGATATGGACATGTTTATCTGATGTATGACACAATGGAGGGACTGAGATGAGGTCAATGACAAATTACTGTGTAATAGTTAAAACCACATAAATCAAGTTAGGTGGCCTCAACTTTCCCAGTGGAAACCAAGTCTGTTGGCCACCTAACCGTATGATAAGCCATCGAGTAAAAAAAAGTAGTAATTATTTCTACCCAAGCTATATAAGTTTGTATATCATGTCCTTGCCCATACTCTATTTGCCTATAAACATATATGACTTCAAACTGAAAAGTAAAAGCTATTTAGATACGTACTAATCAAAATTGAAAACCAGCTAACCTTCTAATCATCCTGTTTAGTAGAAGTGGATTCGACTGGAGTCGGATCCTTGGCATTGGAACAAGGAAACACTATCTTTGAGATCATACAAGGGAAGTGTTTCTCAATGCGGTCAATGTGTCCATCATGCTTTTTCATTTGGAATTGCAGCTTCTGGAAATATTGTTTGTAGTTGGGAAAGTCTTGCATTGTTGTCACCATGGTCATTGAAATTTTCTTTAGGGGCTTTCCTAAGAGACTTTTCATAATCCAATACAGGTATAGGGTCTTCTTGAACTGTGTCACCCACACTTGAATATGCCCAAGGTTTGTTACTATCGTCCGCGAATCCTCCATCTCTACCTTTTTCATGCTCGCCTGACGGTTCAGGTCAACTTCCCATTCCTCAATCAAACTTCTAATCTCTTCACTGGTCCCCTCCTGGTATGATTTGGCTGCTTCATTAAGGAGGCTGGCGATCGATTTTCTACCATGCCTCCCACTCTAGGTGTTGGACTCATCCTCTTATTTGGCCTCCTACCTCAACCCCTAGCCTTCATTCCTCTTTGGTGGGCTCCAGTAATGCAGCAATAATGCTGCAACTCCTGGGACTCCCTTCTTTACTTTTATCAACCCGGTTGTTCGTAACAAACTTGGAAGCGACGGTGCAGTATGCACAAGTACTAGCTCTTGTCGCAGCTGTCACTTGGTCAGCTGGCACAAGTCTGCTAGGGGCTCTAGCAAACTTCTATAGGTTCTCATAAGAAGCTTTTAAATGATGTATGAAAGCTAACTCAAAGAGGAGCTAATCTACTTGCAAAAAGAAACTGAAAGCCAAAGAGAAATGCAAACCCTAGCAAACCCTAATTCTACCAGCTAGTTCTACTGATGCAAAAATGAGAATGCAAACTATTGAATGAGATGCCATTGACTTCAAAAAGGGAAAATGCATATGTCTTAGACTACTTTTGTCCTAGAAAGTATCTTTTTGTGTTTTTTGATTAAGTGTCGATTTTCACATGCATATGCTTGAACTGTGCTTCATTGTGCAGGAGTGGATCAAGGAAGAGGAATGCTTGCAAGTGGTTGGAGAGGCTCAAAGGGGGTCTACGGAGTCCCTGACACTCTTCTAAAAAGTCTCACAAGGTTTGGCTATCAGGAAACCTCACTTGTGAGATTCTACAGGAAGTCTGCACGGGTTCTACAGGAAACTTCAGGATTTCTACAGGAAACTTCAGAATTTCTACAGGAAACTTCAGAATTTCTACAGGATGTTTGGAAGTCGGTTTTTGGGAGGTGGATGAGTGAGGGAAGGTACATGGATGGATCTAGAGGTAGGATAGGGGTCTAAAAATGGCCTAAGGACTAGTGGGTGGATTGGTGAAGAGGCATAGAAGGCTGACTTGGCTTGACGACGGCTAAGGCAATTATGAGCAAAGAGGTAAGGTTTCATAGACACAAAAGATAGATGGGAAAAAGGGCAGCTTAGCTACAAGACAAAAAAGGAGGCTTAGATGATGCTTTGGGAGGATGGATGAAGGAATAAGATGCCCTGCATGGTGGGCCTTGATCAAATCAACAAAGACCTACAAATGATCAAATCCTAAACTAGTCTATTCTATCCATCAATCAACACAAATGAGCAGCAACTTTATTTGGGAAGAAACCTTGTACACCATCTATGTAAAGAAACATTTCAGATGTCCAAACCCATGACTAATCTCTGCAAATAAAACAAGCACACTAAAATATTGCATAAACAAGCAAACTAGTGTTTTTGTGAGGCAGCATTGTTTCCTCAATTCTAGCCCCAAATCCAATAAGGCCGAGGTGAAACCAGGAGTGTGGTTATCTCTTTTCCTTGGAGATCTTGCTGTTATTATCCTACCAAAACATCTAAACCAAAGTCATTCATAAATCGTGATCTATTCCAGCAACGTAACGAAATCTACTTAACAGCAATGTGTTCAAATGCATAAAGAAAAAAAACAGTGATACATAAAGGAAAAGCAATAATACAAAAAGGAGGTCCTAGGCTCTCAGGTTGGGCCCAACCCTGAGAGCTTTGGCTCCTATGAAAAACTCAGATTTGATAGGAAACCAAACTACTTCTCATTATCCAAAAAGAATCATAATAGTCATGCCAAAAATGGCTACAAAGGAGCAAAATAAAGCTGCAGCACTGAGGTGCAAAGTACACAATAGTTTCAAAAGTCTTTTTACGAAGGCTGAGGCCTCAACATTTATAGATAACGAGGGACCTAGCTAGCCTCCTCAATCTATGGAACTCGGTTGTCAAACTATGAGTCAAACAATCCCCTTCTAAATGCTGATTGGCTGCCTTCTAGATTCGGTTTGGTGGTCTTTGGAGCTCGGAGTTGGAGGTGAAAATCCCGAGGAAGGGTCATTGAATGCCATAGGCACCCCTCCTTCAAGTCCTCACTTCAGGCTTGGCTGCCTTATAGCTCATGATTGCTTTGACTTTTCTCCAATATATGTCAAAAACCTCAAATAGACACGTGTTAACCACCTAGGCAAAGTAACTTCCTTTATTCGTACCAAAGACACAAACATACTAAAAATAATGCATAAACTATAGAAAATGATGGATTTGAACAAGCACTGAACAATGAAAATTAGGCCAAATGAGCCCAAATTGTTACCAATTTTGGGGCTCATCATCACCCCCCTGCAAAAAGGGTTGCTCATCCCTGAGCAACTAGTCCAACTCCTCATCTTTCATTGCTTTGATGGCCACTCTCACATCCCAGGCCTCTGAAGTAGTGTCCTCCACACTGTCATGAAATCCGGCCTTCCTTTCCACTTCTTCCCACTGCTTATGCTCCTCCCCTTCTGAGCCTCCCTCTAATAAGCCCAAAAGCAAGGGTGGACTTAGCTTGAGGCCTATCCAACTGGCTTGGAGGTTCTGCATAGACTTCTTGTAGAGAGGTACCCATGCCAAAGCCTCCCTCATCCGAGTTGGAGTGTGATATTCTCGAATTTTGAGGCTGTGGGACAATGTGTTCCACCTACGGGTGCAAGCATGAACACAATTGTCCCCAAGTAACCTCTCCATATCCTCGAAGTGTGCTATGGGCTAGGCCTGATGATCCATGTAATCTAATAATCCCTAAGAATTGGTTGCTAGGTGCTGGTGAGCAGATATCAGTGTTGTGGGGTCCCCTGGTTCTGCTCTAATCAACAGTGGTTCATGTAACTCCCGGTCCATGACATTCCTGACCTCAGCTGCTCTCTTCTCTTCGTGGTTTAACCATGAGTTCATTGCCATCACCTGCATGTCCCCTACTGCTGTGTTGGGGTCCCACGAAGTGATGTTTGGAAGGGCCAAGTTATGGAGGTAAAACTCTGAGAGCTTGGCCTTATCTTCTGAGGAACTGGTGTTACATAAATTTGTGAACTGCTGGGGGTTTTGGATGTGAGAGATACCCCTTTGTGCCAATGTATTGATTTGGAACTACAGCCACTGGTCCCTTAGGTACAGGCCATAAGATTTTGCCGGCTGCCTACATTGCAGTGCTTCCATTGCCCAACTGGCCATGCAGGCCAGTTGTGCCTCCTTTTCTTGCACCTGTTGCCTTAGTGATTGTATCTCAATATCTGCCTGCAGTCCCCTTTCCTGTAGCTGCTGGTTGAACTCCTCAAGATCATATTGCATCTCTTCTTTCCCTTGAGGCTCTGCTAAGGGATCCTTGGCTACCATGCCCTTTTCTTTCCCTTGTTCCTGCAGCTGGAGCTGCTCTCTGAGCAGCTCATTTTCTTCTCTCAATTTGGCTTGCTGGGAGCTTTCCACATGCCTTACTCTTGCCAACTTCCTTTGTGCTTCCTTGAGCCTTTCCTCTAGAGGCCCAATATCCGCTACTCCCTTAGATTTAGCTATCCTCATCCACTTGTGGGTTCGTACCCGTTCTTCTTCTAGTGCTAAAAACAGTGGCACTGTAAACTTTTGGGGAATAATTCTGCCTGCTTCCAAAAAGTTATAATAAAATCCCAAGTTGGGCTGTGGGCTTGGTTCCATGATAACATCAGGTTTCTCCTCCTTTGATGGTGACTTGGCTGCTCCCTCCTCCTCTTGTGGTGACTCAACTGCCTTCTCCTCCATCTGCTCAGTTTCCTTCAGTCTAGCCAGAGTTTCCTATAGAATAGCCTCAGCATCCTGTAGAGAGGCTTGTGAGCTCATTTTCTCCACTCTATCCTTCCATGAAGATGTTTTTGGGCTCCCCCTTTCATAAGTAATGGAGGCTTTGGAGGGGGATTTATCCCTTGGCGTGGTAGGGGTATCCACAATAGTGATTGGTTCTTTGGATGGAGGCTGGTGTCTACCAGTCTTAATTATCACACTCCTTCTTGCTTTGAAATACAGAGGAGTCTCCCTTTTTTGTTTTTCTTTTGGCTTGGGAGGAGTACTTAGGGTGGCCAGCACAGCTGCTGCCTCCCTGGCTAGGATTTCAGCCGATTTCTCCTTCTGTTGTTCTCCTTTCGGACTTCCTGTAGAAAGTCCTGTAGCGGTTGCTTTTTGGCTTCCTGTAGAAGCCGTTTTCAATTTTCCTGTAGAAAGACCTTGTTGTCTTCCTGAAGGAATTCTTTGCTGCTTCCCTATAGGACCACTCTGCTGCTTCCCTGTAGGAGCACTTTGTTGCTTCCCTGTAGGAGCACTTTGTTGCTTGCTTGTAGGAGTACTCTGTTGTTTTCCTGTAGGAGTACTCTGTTGTTTTCCTGTAGGAGTACTCTGCTGCTTTCCTGTAGGAATCGAGGGAACAATTTTAGCCTCCTTGGCCGAGGGAACTTTTTCTTTCATCTTGGCCGAGGTAGCCTTAGGGGTGCCCTTACTGTCCTGGACTTTCTCAGTCCATTCTGCCCTGCTCTGTAGTCGTTTTTCTCTGGGCGTTGGGGAAATCCCATCATCCCCTGTTTTGGCAGCTTGCTTTGCTGCCGGTGTTCCTTTTTGCTCCTTCTTGGGTGCTTGGCCATGGGTGTCCTGTCTTTTGGTCTTCTTCTCGGCCTGAGTAGGCTCCTTCTCTTCACTATTGGAGGAAGTGAACTCCTCAACTAAGACTCGGATGTCATCATCCTTTGACATATTCTGGAAATATCTCCCATGAGAGAGGTACAGTGAAGGTGTGGAGTGCATCTTCCACGAGGAGCTTTATAAGCCCATGATGTGGTAGCTGGTCTGGTGTCCCTTCTCTAAGTTTGGTGGTGCATTCAGTCATGGACTGCACAAGGAAGTATGGAATGCTCAATTTCTGCTCCGAGGGGAGGTCCATGTGGTGTCTGAGTTCTGTGAGTAGCCGAAAATGATAACCATATATGATACTAAACCGCCCCTCGCACGTGATATACTTCATAATTTGGAGGCTGACTTCACTCTAGAACGGCTGTAGGCTAGTCCTCCGCACTCCGTTTTTATCCTCTGCGAATTGTTCTTCAGGCAAGAAGAAGAATTCTTTAGCCTTATTACCCATCTTCCTTTCCTCCTTATCCCACGGGATTCCCATTGGAAGATCAGTCACCCTACTGATGAGCTGTGGTGTGAGTCTGAGGGTCAGTCCCCTAAAATTGATGATGACAAATGTTTTTGACTTTGGCTCCAGGGACCGAAGGAATTCTTCTGTAATTTCATCGTCGTGCCCCTGGAGCTTGTCACAAAATGACATCCATTGTGCACGGGAGAACAGTTCTACCACCTCATGGGTTTCCCGTAACTTCTTTGAATCTGACGGTTCCTTTCGAATGAACCCACCTGGCATGGTCAAATTCTGTGTTTGCGCTCTCAAACTAAGAATTCTGGGCAGATTCTTTCCTTAGAGCGGAAAAAAAAAGATATCTTTGGTCAATTACCCTGCTGAGTTTGCCCGCTCAGATGTACAGAAGTAGGATTTCGAGAATTTCCACTCGGAGCATAGAGCTACGTCTCTGTTCTACACGCAGTGGCATAAAAGTTACAGTTTTGACAGTGTTTCGGCAGGGTATTACCCTCTACAGGAAGGAGTTTTCATTCATGCGTGAAGAAAGTTGCTCATGCAGATGACTACGATGATTTTAGCAGCGACGCATATATAAACCCAGACAGAATTGCACTTAAATTTTCTACCCCTTTTCTACGTCGATTGCACCACCTTTGAAAAAACAATTCTTCGCATGGGGAGGTTAAATTCTGCCTACCTCTAAAATTCGCCACCCTCGACGTGAACATTCTGTACTGCTTTGGATGCCGCGTTCCCTGTAGTGCAGTTTCCTGTAGAAATTCGTTCTCGGCTTCCGAAGGAGTTTACGGCAGCGCATGACCAGTCTGAGCGGCAGCAGGACGCTTGAACAGGTAGAAAACTTCGGGTTAACCACTTGTAGAGGAAGAGGACGCACATTCGGCTGGGAAACGGTTGTTTCATAAATGACTGTAGTGCGTCATAAGTATCAACCGGCCGATTTCGAATTGCTACGGAATTCATGGCGCGGGGTTGAGTTGTCCCTGATGGTCCATTGGCCGACGTCACCGCAATCATATCCCAGCGTGCCCCTCACCGCCGAATTCTCTCCGCTGGAGTTACCGCCGCCAATCTTGTCACACCTCCGCTTCTTCCCGACTGGACATTTCCCACGTGCCAATTATCCACCCTTCCGGCATAATCGATCCAGTTTGGATCCTATGAGGCCGCTTGACGGGCTGTGGTGGCCAGTTGAGTGGCAACCAGCCTTGTTCAATCTGCCCATTTTCAAAGTTGTGCACATTCAAGGTATAGTTTATGCAATGGGATGAAATAAGGTTAGTTACTTACCTGTGCGGCCGTGGACGTGGTTTCTTCCAGGGTTCAAGACGATGGATGCCTGATCTGCGTGCTGCTGCTCTGTGGTCAGGTGCTGGAGCTTCCCTGTATCGGCTGCTGCTGGCTGGGAGTCTTGGAGACCCATTCCTCTGGTGGTGAACATGGCAGGCACCGATCTTGTGAGCTGCTGGTGTCTTCGTGGCAGGTACTCCAGCTGGATCAGCTGCTACAGGATTCCTGTAGGACATCCTGTAGCTGTTTCTCCTCCTGGGGTGCATGCTGACATAATTAATGTCTTATTGCATAGGTGAAAGGTCTTGAGGTCGCCTAATAGGTGAGCGCTCGAGCCTCAGGAGACCTTTTTTCTGAGATTGAAAAGAAACACAATTTTCCTTATTTGAAAAACAGAGTTCTCATTGCATGTGCCGGTATGCTTGCTCAGATTGGAGTGGTGGTAGTGAAAAGAGGTGGAGCGAGTGGGGGATGACAGAAAAGGATGGTTGCACGCCCCCTCAGTCGACTTAAAGCTCCAAATATTTCCTCGTAGTTGATTCTGGCCCACTCAAACGTTCTACAGGAAGTTTCCTGTAGAAATACAGAACTTCCTATAGAAAGTCCTGTAGCTTCCTGTATGAGGCCAAACCATGATTCGATTGTGCCCAAACTTTGCAAAAATGAGTGTTCATGGTCAATGTGCATGAGAGGCTGTCTGGTAGCTTGATAGGAACCCTTGTCTTTGAGTTGACAGTCCTCCTTTTGTGCGTTGTATACCTGCAAAACTTTCAAAGATCAGCTGATTTTTTTCTTCTTGTCTCTCTTTTCCTTTTTTTTTTTTAAGAGACAACAGGGGTGCCTCAATGAGGTTTTCACCCCTACCGCCTGCCTTGGTCGCCTTGAAAAGGTTTTCACCCAATGATCTTTTATTCCCATTCTCCTTTTTTTTTTTTTTTAGAGAGACAGCAGGAGCGCCTCAATGAGGTTTTCACTCCTACTATCTGCCTTGGGCGCCTCCGAAAGGTTTTCACCCAAGGATCTTTTTTCCTTTTTTTTTTTTTTTTTTTTTTTTTTTTTTTCCCTTTTTTTTCAGAATATGAAATGAGGCTCAGGGTGTGCCCAAAACAGAGGCAGAACCCTTCTCTATGACCAGCACTGATTTTTCCATAGTTTTGACGAACTCTTGCCTTGACAGAGGCTTCCTGTAGATCTTGAGTCGATGTCCATTGACGAGCATGGGGATGGCTTCTTCATCAATAGTTCGGATAAGAAAAGAGCCATTATCATTACACTTTTCTACTGCATATGGTCCCAGCCACCTCGTTCTCAGTTTTCCCTTGAAATCCTTATGTCTGGAATCATATAGCAGTGCCCAATCTCCCGGCTGGAATTTTTTGTCATTGAGGTGCCGGTCATGCCACACCTTCCTCTGAAGTTGAGTCACTTCTGAGTGGAGGAGGGCCTGCATTCGAAGTTAATCCAACCCATTCAGCTGCATTAACCTTTCTTGTTGAGCATGACTGAGGTCTAGGTCCAGCTGAGCTTCCATTCTCAAGGTGTTGTACTCAAACTCGATTGACAGCAAAGCTCTCTTTCCATAGACCAGGTCATAGGGTGTGAAACTGGTTGTGGTCTTCCAAGTGGTGTTGTAGGCCCAGGTGGCCTCAACCAGGCGATCTGCCCAATCCTTTCTGTTGCTACTCACCACTTTGGTCAAGGTCCCCTCTAATGCTTTGTTGGTGACTTCCACTTGCCCATTCGCTTGAGGATGATATGGGGTGGAAGTCCTATGCTTGATTCTGTGATGAGCAAGGATATCTTCAATCAAATTGGAGGTAAACTGGCTTCCTTGATCGATGACTATCTCTCTTGGGTAGCCAAATTTGTAGAAAATGTTTTCTCTTAAGAACTCGGCCACCTTTTCTTCTGTTGCTGCTTTGATTGCTTTGGTCTCTGCCCACTTTGTCAGGTAATCTGTGCACACAATGATGTAAGACTTTTTCCTTGAAGGAGGGTTGATAGGGCCCACAAAGCCCATACCCCACTTCTCAAATGGCTCAAGAGTCACTTGAGGTTGGAGAGGCATTTCATCCCTTGGGGTTGGTTTCCCCATCCTTTGGCATCGGTCACATTGGTTGATATATCTTCTGACATCTGCATGTAGAGTGGGACAATAGTAGATTGCCTGTAGAATCTTGAAGGCAGTCCTATTGGCTGCAAAATGTCCTCCACAAGGTCCATCGTGACAAGTTAGGAGGATGTCAAAGACTTCCTCCTCCCTTACACAACGTATTAAGATCTGATCAGGGCCAAGTTTGAACAAGTTGCCCCCGATCCAAGTAAATGAGGCACTTTTTCTCACAATTCTGCTCTTCTCCTTCGAGGATAGACGCGGAGGGAACTGTGCTGAGACCAGATAGTTTGCTATATCAGCAAACCACGGGGAGAGTACGGAGATGGAAAATAGATGCTCATCTGGCATCTGGTCATCCACGGTTCCTTCTTCACCTGCAGGCAAATCCAGTCTAGATAAGAAGTCACCAACAACATTTTCTCTACCTGGTTTGTCAACAATGGTCAAATCAAGCTACTGCAATAAAAGTAACCATCTAATAATACGAGCATTCACATCAGGCTTATTCATTAAATATCGGATTGCAGCATGGTCAGTATGTACAAATGTTTGATAGCTAGTGATATAGTGTCGGAACTTGTTCAAGGCATGGACCACAGCCAGGAACTCTTTCTCGGTTACCGTGTAATTCATTTCTTCCTTGGATAAGTTTTTACTGACAAAGTATATAGCATATGGTAATTTCTCTTCAACTTGTCCTAAGGCTGCCCCTATGGCTTTGTTCGAGGCATCCGTGTGGATGTGGAAAGGTAGGGCCCAGTTTGGGCTTCTCAGAATTGGAGCAGACACCAACCGATCCTTTAATTCATTCAGAGCCTTCTGGCAGTCATCCGAGCACTTAAATTCAACATCTTTTGCTAAGAGGCCAAACAATGGTGAGGCCAGCTTACTAAAGTCTTTAATGAACCTACGATAATATCCTGCTAAGCCTAAGAAACTCCGGACATCTCTCACCTTTTGAGGAGGTGGGACCCTTTTGATGATAACAACTTTATTGGGATCCACTTGTAACCCTTGGCGAGAGATGGTATGGCCTAACACGGTCCCTTTAGTCATCAGGAACTCGCATTTCTCAGGACTGAGGGATAGATTCATCTTGATGCACTTACTCAAAACTTTTCCCAGGTTGGATAAGGCTTCCTGGAAGCTAGACCTGTAAGGAGTAAAGTCATCCATATAGATTTCTACTGAATCATGGACCAACTCGGCAAATATGCTTAATACAACCCTCTGGAACGTGGCAGGGGCATTACATAGCCCAAAGGGAAGAACACGGTAGGGAAAGGTACCCCATGGACAAGTGAAAGTAGTCTTATCCTGGTCTTCCGGGCTCATTTGAATCTAGTTGTACCCACTGAACCCATCTAGGAAAGAGAAAAATCTCTTTCCTGCCAAACCATCCAGCACTTGATCTATGAAAGGTAAAGGGAAGTGGTATTTCTTGGTGGCTTTGTTCAACTCCCTGTAGTCCACACAGATTCTCCATTTCCTATTTTTCTTGGGCACCAACACTAGAGGGGAAACCCATTCGCTATCCAAGATGGGGTAGATGAATCCCGCATCCAACAGTTTTTGCACCTCTTCTTTAACAATGTCTTTAAGGGATGGATTCATCCTCCTTTGGGGTTGCCTAACTGGTTTACAGTCCTCCTTGATGTAGATATGATGAGTGCAGAATGAGGGATGGATTCCCTTCATTTCCTTATAGCTCCAAGCAAAGGCCTCCAAATGGCGGGTCAAGAGACTACATAGCTCCCTTTCTTGAGAGGGAGAGAGAGAGGAGCTTATCTTCAAGGTATTCTCAGGTCCAAACTCCACATTTTTAACTCTGGGGTTGGTTGGATTAGTGGCACTTAGGTCTACTAAGGCATTGGCCTAGGCGTCTTCCACCAATTCTTCCAAGGATAGCTCACTAGGGGGAGGATTTTGGATTAAATTTTCAATCAAATCATCCTCGGTTGGAGGACCCCCGTTGGTGGCCTCTACTATGCATAATGGTGCAGAGTAGACCTTATCCTCTTCTCTTTCTTCCAACCAGAGGGGTAAGTCATGTTCTATCGAAGGTTGGGCAGGAGGGTATAGGACCAGCTGCTTGGACATAGGCCCATTGTTTATGGTCATGCTTCCCGCTCGACAGCTGATATAAGCATCTGCAGTGGCCAGCCAAGGCCTTCCCAAAATGAGAGGATAACCTGTGAGTTTTTCCTTAGGCTGGAGGACCAAAAAGTCCGCAGGGTATTCCCATGAGTCTACAGAGACCAAGACATCCTCCATAATCCCTTCGGGAGTCATGGTGGAGCGATCTACCAATTGTAGCACTGTCGAAGTCTTTCTTAGGGCACTCTGAAGATTGAGCTTAAGCATGGTGTCCCTGGTCATCACATTGATGGCAACCCCTAAATCAATCAGAGTGTGGGGTATGATGGTGCCATTGATGTGGACATCAACTACAGGGCTCCCAGGGTCCAAATACTTTGGATAGATTACTTGCCCCAACATGAGATTGGACAGTTGTCCTATGACATTGATGGTCGAGGCATCTTTCTTTCGCCTGCCTGGGTGCCTGAAACACTTCTATTTAATCAATTTGTTGTAAATTGGTACATCTTTGATGGCCTGGAGAAGTGGAATCTTGCACGCAACTGCTTAAGTTCTCCCAGAAGCTCGTCCTCCTCTGGGTTGGGTTGTGTGGTCGCTGTGAGTCGCTCAGGAAAGGGTGGAATGGCTTGGGGTTCACTTTCCTGTTTCTCTTCCTCCTCCTCTAAGGGAGGAGGTTGGCATTCTGAAAGGACTTTCCCAGATCGCAGGTTGATCTCCTAGATCTCCACAGCATAGGTAGGGCATGATGTCTCCCCAGTATATACCTGCTGGGCCTGTCTGTTGTTAGGGTTCGGGTTTGGTTGAGCAGGCATCTGGGGTTGTCTTGGAGGAGCAGGAGGCAATGGTTGGGATTGAGTTGGTGGTGGAGGAAGAATGGCGGGATGAGTGTTGTATTGGGGCCTCCACCCCGGTTGAGGTGCATTCCACTGAGGTTGTGGCTGTGCATGAGAGTGAAATGAGTGAGAGGGAGGTTGAGTTTGGTATGGAGATGGATAAGACCATGGAGGAGGTGCGGACCAGGAAGGATGAACAGGGGGACCCCAAGAAGGCATATGGGCAGGTTGGTTGGGGTGGTAGTAAGCTTGGGATGACCCTTGCATTCCCTGCTGATAAGGTCTGGGTCCATGAGGCCTCCTTTGATTGAGGAAGTAGAGAGGTTCAGTAGCCACCTCAGTCCCTAGGTACATGGCTTTAAATCTAGCAAGGTAGGGCATTGGTTGGTGGGATGATCTTCCTCACACACGAAACATACCTCTACTGAGTGTAATGGGAACTCATTCTTGGGGTGCTTCCTTGTGCATCTAGGACAAAAAATGGCCAAGGCCCTCTCAGCCTTTTCCTTCTTCTGCTGAATTCGGAAGGTATCAAGTTGCCTGGCAATGGTCTGTCTCATTTCGCTCTTAAGATCTTCCATATGGTTAGCAAACTCATGCTTGGAGAGAGAGGTGCTAGGTGAGAGATGACTTCCCCTACCTTTCTTCCGGGCCGCCCTAGAATGGTTTCTAAACATGGTCTTTATGTCCTCATAAGGTAGTTGGTAGATATCTCCTCTAGCCAGCAGGTTAAGGGTGTCCAAAAGGTCTTCAAGGACTCCTCGGAGTAGAACCAACTTCAGAGATTCTGGGTCAAGTGTGCACCTAGCTCGTTTATAACTGAGTTGGAACCTTTCCTCATAGTCTTCCAAAGATTCGTCACTGCCCATGGTCATCCGAAAGATTTCCCCCTTAGTTTCCTTCGACCTACAGTAGTCTCTGTACTTGGTGTTGAAGGCTTGTTGCATTTGAGCCCAAGTGGTGATACTGTTTCCAGGTAACCCCATGAACCAGCGTAATGCTGCATCCTTGAGGGTAGAGGGAAAGAGTTTCAGCTTTTGCTCATCCTCAGCATAGTCATAAGTTCTACAAAGGATAGCAAACTCAAACAAGAAGGTATCAGGGTCCTCAGAAGTCAGACCATGGAAATGAGGTAGTGTGAAGGGACTTATGTTTTTCATCTTCATGTCTCCATTGGTCTCTCGAATGGGAAAGGCACCCTCTATTCTCTCATCTTCTCTTCTCCCATTTCGGTTTTCAGCCATGGCTGCAGACAGAATGGTTTCTAACTCTTCTTCCGTTATAGGATCTTCGTATATCTCAGGAGGTTCACCTATAGGTTCTTCTGGCTCACTGTCACCAGAGAAGAGAGAAAGTTGACTCAGTGATGTGGTGGGGGTGTTGGGTAAGAATTTGTCGGTCTTATCTCTGCTCCTACGAGGCATGAAATGGAAAGACTTTTTCTTGCTTTTGTATTTTTCTTTTGTACCTGCAAAACTAAAATAGGTTGAACTGCAGCTAACTATCTTATTGAAAGGAAAATGCGGAATCGAAATGCTAATTTACGCTTGCAGAATTGAAACGCTAATCTATGAAAGCAGAATTGAAATTCTAATCTATGCTTGCAGAATTGAAATTGCGGAATTTGAAGGCTAATCTAGGAAAGCAAGAAATGTCTACTCTACTTTTGCAGGAATGAAATTGCAGAATGGAAATGAAATAAACTACTTAGCATAAGTTTGTAGTAGAAAATAGAAGAATAGCAACAATCACTAATACACTGACGCTTCCCCGGCAGCGGCGCCAAAAAGATGGTGGGCTCCAGTATTGCAGCGATAATGCTGCAACCCCTGGGACTCCCTTCTTTACTTTTATCAACCCGGTTGTTCGTAACAAACTTGGAAGCGACAGTGCTGTATGCACAAGTACTAGCTCTTGTCGCAGCTATCACTTGGTCAACTAACACAAGTCCGCTAGGGCTTTAGCCAACTTCTATGAGCTCTTAGAAGAAGCTTGTAAATGATGGATGAAAGCTAACTCAAAGGGGAGCTAATCTACTTACGGAAAGAAAATGAAAGCCAAAGAGGAATGCAAACCCTAGAAAACCCTAATTCTACCAGCTAGTTCTATTGATGCAACAATGAGAATACAAACTGCTGAATGAGATGCCATTGACTTCATAAAGGGAAAATGCACATGTCTTAGTCTACTTTTGTTCTAGAAAGTATCTTTTTGTATTTTCTTGATTAAGTGTCGATTTTCACATGCATATGCTTGAACTGTGCTTCACTGTGCAGGAGTGGATCAAAGAAGAGGAATGCTTGGAAATAGTTGGAGAGGCTCAAAGAGGGTCTAAGGAGTCCCTAACACTCTTCCCAGAGTCTCACAAGGTTTGGCTATCAGAAAACCTCACTTGTGAGCTTCTACAGAAAGTCTACAGGGGTTCTATAGGAAACTTCAGAATTTCTACATGAAACTTCAGAACTTCTACAGGAAACTTGGAAGTCGGTTTTTAGGTGGATGAGTGAGGGAAGGTGCATGGATGGATCTAGAGGTAGGATAGGGGTCTAAACATGGCCTAAGGACTGGTGGGAGGTTCGGTGGAAGGCTGACTTGGCTCGAAGATGACTAAGGCAATGATGAGCAAGAAGGTAAGGTTTCGCAGACACAAATGATAGATGGGAAAAAGGGAAGCTTAGCTATGAGAAAGAACAGGAGGCTTAGATGATGCTTTGGGAGGATGGATGAAGGAGGAGGATACCCTACATGGTGGGCCTTGATCAATTCTACAAAAACCTGCAAATGATCAAATCCTAAACTAATCTATCCATCAATCAACATAAATGAGCAGCAACTTTATTTGGGAAGAAAACCTTGTACACCATCTATGTAAGGAAACATTTTAGATGTCCAAACCCATGACTAATCTCTGCAACTAAAACAAGCACACTAAAAGATTACATAAGCAGCAAACTATTGTTTTTGTGAGGCAGCACTGTTTCCTCAATTCCAGCCCCAAATCCAATAAGGCCGAGGTGAAACCAGGAGTGTAGTTGTCTCTTTTTCTTGGAGATCTTGCTGTTATTATCCTACCAACACATCTAAACCAAAGTCATTCATAAATAGTGATCTATTCTAGCAACATAACAAAATCTACTTAACAACAATGTGTTCAAATGCATAAAGAAAAAAAACAGTGATACGTAAAGGAAAAGCAATAATACAGAAAGGAGGTCCTAGGTTCTCAGGTTGGGCCCAACCCTGAGAGCTTTGGCTCCTATGAAAAACTCAGATTTGATAGAAAACCAAACTACTTCTCATTATCCAAAAAGAATCATAACAGTCATGCCAAAAATGGCTACAAAGGAGCAAAATAAAGCTGCAGCACTGAGGTGCAAAGTACACAATAGTTTCAAAAGTCTTTTTACGAAGGCTAAGGCCTCAAAATTTATAGATAACGAGGGACCTAGCTGGCCTCCTCAATCTATGGAACTCGGCTGTCAAACTGTGAGTCAAACAGTCCCTTTCTAAATGCTGATTGGCTTCCTTCTAGATTCGGTTTGGTAGTCTTTGGAGCTCGGAGTTGGAGGTGAAAATCCCAAGGAAGGGTCATTGAATGCGGTAGGCACCCCTCCTTCAAGTCCTCACTTCAGGCTTGGCTACCTTATAGCTCATGATTGCTTTGAATTTGCTCAAATATATGTCAAAAACCTGAAATAGACACGTGTTAACCACCTAGGCAAAGTAACTTCCCTTATTCGTACCAAAGACACAAACATACTAAAAATAATGCATAAACTATAGAAAATGATCGATTTGAACAAGGACTAAACAATGAAAATTAGGCCAAATGAGCCCAAATTGTTACCAATTTTGGGGCTCATCACTCTTTCCATAACAACATAATCCCTGTGCCTGGTAATGAAATAGGAGTTGGCAAATCCCTATGCAGGTGAGGCTGTGAGCCGAGAAGCCCTTCGTGCCCAGGAGAGTTTATCTCTCTACGCACTTGCCATGGGAGAAAGAAACTATAATTGACTTAAAATTATGCATTGTTTCTCTTCCACTCGCAAACCCTGCAACCACCTAAAGTCGACCAACCCACCTAGGCTTTCAATCCCATGACCCTAGGTCTATTTACATAAAAACCAGTGTTACACAGTATTTTGTCGCACCTCCCACACTTCCTTGTGACATACCCTGAAGTGCCCGAAAAATGACCGTCATGCAATGTATTCATTTAGATATGCAGCTTCGATCCTCCCTAAAATACTGATTGGAAAATGCCTTGAGCTTCCCCTGAAGGAAATGGCTCTAAAATCCTAATTTTAGAATCATCGCTCTTATGATACTGAAAATTGCGATGGTCATTAGTTGCATTATACTAGCCCCATGATGCCATCGCTATCTTTGCTTGCATACCTGCGATGATCCCTAAAAGGTAATTTTCCTAAAGAGGATGAGAAGATTCATGATCTAGAAGCTTCTAGAGTGATGAGCTAGAGGTTGTTCGACATAGATGAGGTCAAGTTCTCTCAACTTGGCCTTTTGGTCTTATCCCTATGAGCTACGTCCTTCAGATGAGGGTCTTCTCCTATATTTGGAGAGATCCTAACTCCCTTTCCATGCCTATATATTCATCCTCTCCCATTCCCAAATGGTTGGTCTTTGGCTGTTTGCACGCTTATGCTAAGATTGTGCCTATATGCTACTTATTTGGCTTGGAGAAGGAGTGCTTGGAGAGCCTAGCATGGACTTGGACATTCACTCAAGGAGAGCCTATTGACATCAAGGCTTGGTTGTATGCTTCCTCCTTTATTCTATTAAATACAACTGTTGTTTCATTTTCCATAAATGTGTATGTTTATGTATCATTTATCTTAACACTCCTTGATCTGTTAAGTAGGTTACTTTTGAATATGCTATTTGTATTTGCATGCCTTGTTGTGTCTTGATCTCTTGTGTAGGTGTTTCAATGCTGTGAGCAACAAAACCGAGTCCGTGATCCAAGTGACTCAAGGTCTTCAACAAAGGAGAAGGTGCTAGCATCATAACGAGGTAGGCCATCTTCTTTGTATCTGTTACACAGTAAAATGTCACTGCCATCATGTCAGTCTCCCTACTGTGTTATAAAACTACATTCACCTAAGCTCATGCTCCTTGAAATGGCTAAAAAACCCTCTTTGCCTAAGTTAAATGGATCATCGCATCTGTTCATCAAATAACCGCGCTGACAAGCAGAGTCTAGTGTAACTGCTGCGCTGCCAGCGCGGAAGCACACGTGTTTTCCGCGCTGGTCCATTTTTACGGACAGCGCGCCCTCCGTTTGTACTGTTGAGCGCTGACTAGACCTCCTCTATAGTTGATCTGTGATGTCAGCGCGCCAGCCCAGTGTCTCACCCGCGCTGATCCTGTTTGGGCAAATTTGTTCTAACAGCCAACCTTCCAGATCACTCCAGAGTTGGTTGTTAGCATTGTTGAGGCCGCCATCCTTTCTCTGGCATGTCTGTTCGACTGACCATCCGCTTATTTTGGGGGAAATCTCATCCTTTACCTATTCATGGAGGCTCCTTCTCCTTTATAAGCCTCCTCCATTGCCCATGAGCAGCTAGTTTTGGAACATATAGACTTTGATAGAGGAATTCTTAGTGCATTAGTGCTGCTCTTTGTAGGCATTTGGTGTGTTGTGTGAGAATTGCTTTTGAGCTTGAGGAAGGTTATGAGCTTGTTGCCTTGTATGTGAGAGAGAGACCTCTTTGACTTGGGAGATCCACTTCAAAGGTGAATGCTTGGAAGACATGCTGGTTGGACCCTCTAGAGAAGGACTCAGCATCAGGACTTCGGTTGTAC
>APFE031189505.1:0-44376 GCA_000404065.3 Pinus taeda
AACCTACACATCATTATCCCAACATAACAATAAGGAGAGCATAGAGAATCAACCGAGTACTTACCCGAAGATTCATGCTTGTGTTTTGCCGAATTTTGCCTCCATTCCCGAATGGGTTCAGATTCAGTTTCGTTCTCATCTCGGAATTTCTCCAAAAATGCCTTGTTTTACTTCTTCTCTAGCATAGGAAAATGATACATTTGCCTCAAATCATCAGATTGAAATGAACCGAAGATTCTCCCATCTCTGGTGCTAAAGGTTGTGTCTGTGATTGGGATTTCCTCAATTGCCCATCTCACTACATCCGTATATGGGAGAATTTGTTCCCGAGCTGCTATCCGATGAAGGAAAGAGTCGGCTAAGTCCTTTGGAGTAGCATCAGATTTTTGAGTGCTATCTGCTGAGGCTCGTACTGCTGTCATCTCTGGTTCTTCGGCTTCAATAAAATTATAGGTACTTTGCCAAGTAGTTTTGCCGAGTCCTAGACATGTAGTATCCGATATCAATCCTTTCTTTTTAGTTCTTGGATCAACGATGAGTTGTCCTGTGGCCGATGAAGCGGAAGCGATTGTAGTTTTCTTAGACTTCTTCCCCATTCTGCTTGAATTCGTTACTTCGGAAGAGTTATGCACAAGAGTGAAAATGAACGTAATACAGAAAATTGATAGCGCAATCCGAATATGAGCGAGATATATTGATCAATGCATGATGAATGATTAACTTAAAGTGGCCACGGATACAATCTGTGAAAAGATTTTTAGGCTTACTATTTCATTAAATGGCCGTTAAAACCTGTCAATCCTTTAAATGCCCATCATATCGATTATTGGCCGAATGATTTGTTTAAGCGTGCCTTGGATGTTTTGGCGGTTGAGCGCAGATGAATGACTATTTGGAAGATAAGGCTTTTAATACGAATTAATCGTAATAACCCTGCTTTAAGATTTCCTTGAAATTCGCGCTTTTGGCTTTATCGCAATCGGGCGTCGGGGAAATCTTAAATCGTTACATTGGTTCCATTTGGAATCCCCGATCGCCGATAGCGATATCGCATCGCATCGGGAGTATTAACTCGACACTTTGAAAAGCATGCATGGTAAATCCCCGATCGCCGATAGCGATATCGCATCGCATCGGAGCGAAATGAATTTTATTATGCCAACTTATTATTGTCGATATCTAATAGCCTATTGCGAGTTGTCGCATCGGAGAAAACCAATGGGTCTTTAAGTTATGCCTCCTTTGTCATTGCGATATGCGATCTTGCGATCGCTTTATCGCAATGATAAAAGAATAATCATTGATATATATAAGACCTTTAATTGGTTTATCAAAAAGGTTTTGTAATGTTTTTATTTTGTTTTCGGACCTTTTTTGAGTAACACTAAGTTGATACCAATTAAAATCAAAAGGGACCCATTTCACATTATAGTTTTGAGAATAATAATGATATGAAATGGGGGGTCGTTGTAGAGCACAACAAAAGTATACTCCATATTCAACGTGGAAGACATTGAAGGACCTCTACTAGAATAGTAGCAACTAGAGGAAATTGGTGCTAAAGGATAAGCTTCGAAGAATCAAGATGGAGAACGACAATACTATTTCCACATATCTAAAAAATATCACCACGTGTAGAGATGAGCTTGGAAGTGTGGGTATAACTATCGCCGATGATGATATGGTGAGCCTCGTTCTCTTTGGCCTTCCAAAGAGTTGGAATAGCTACTGGGACTCTATGAATGGAAGGGAGAAACTTCTAGATTGGGAATGACTATGGTCAGATCTCATGCAGTAGGAGATCAGGAGGAGCACACAAGATGATTCTTCATCCAAGGATGATGATGAAGAAAATATGGCCTTAGAAAGTTAGGCAAGGAAAGGGAAGGGGAATGCATCCCATTCCGAATCTAATTCTTCTCATGGAGGGAAGAAGGTTGACAAATCTAAAGTGAGATGCTTTAATTATCACGAGATGGGACATTATGCAACTAATTACCCATCGAAGAAGTCCAATAAGGGATCCTCGGTAGGATTGGAAGGTGAGGCATTAGCCTCTTAGTTCGAAATGGACTTTACCCTCATTGCATGCATGGTGTCATCGATGATGGGTTATGGTTGGTATCTTGACAGTGGAGCCTCATTCCACATGACCAGCGATAAAATTTTGTTCAGTACCTTGGAGGAGAAAGACCTCAAGATGCGCATAGATATGGGTGACCATGAAAGGTATAGTGTTTTAGGAGTGGGCACAGTTGCTTTTAAGAGGGAGCATGGAGCTCTTATCACCTTGACATATGTGAAGTATGTGTCTATAATGAAGAAGAATTTGGTATCGATCACGATGTTGGAGGACAAAGGCTACGATGTTTTCTTCAGTAAGGGAAACGTTTTCCATAGACACATCACCACGCGACAGGTGAAACAGATCAGTTCACAAGTTAAGAACATATATGCTCTTGAGGTTCAAGATGCATGCAAAGCCTTGAGGAGCAAGGAAAATGTTAGAGACTTGGTGGTTGAGATGGAGAGTAAATTACCTCTCAACCTGCAGTCCCAGAATAAGTCTCGGACAATTGTGGAGGAGCCATAATTTGAGATGCTGAGAGGTGATCGAGTGGAGGCATCCACTCATGCAGAGACCTCTAGTAGGGGGAAATTTCAAGCTAAGTGGGCAGAGGGATCACATGCAACCATACCTCGAGGTGTGAGGTGGGGCAATGTGAAGTGATAGTCTCAAGAAGGCTGAAATTGGGTAGGGTCCATTGAGAGGTTTTATCTCATGGGTCATACCTTGATATGGGAGCCCAAAGTACATAGTAGCTGGAGGAATCAGTGGGATTGATGCAATCAGAGATCAAAGTGATAGAGTCTAGAGTATTTAGATACTGAAGAGCGTAGAGAAGGATTGACAACAGTTCAGAAAGGCAGATTCAACAGAAGCGCAAAGTTTTCAGTTGACAGAGGCAATAGTAGTTAGAGACTTTGATGATAGATGCATCATTCTAATTCAGGTTGGATGTTCTTTTGTTTCTGGAGTTACTAGAGAAACAACACTAGAGAGAAGTGTTTCATGCAAAACATTCCAAAGGTTTAGGATCAAGATCGAGTTGAATTTCTTTCTTGTTGAGAGGGAGTGTTGAAAATAGCAACAAAAAATGATAAAAATAGAATCAAAAGTATTCCAATTTTAATTTGTCCTTGAATTAAAATTGTGAATTAAATTTAGAATTTAGTCTCACTAGCTGCTTGAAAAATAATTAATTAATTCATCTTGAGTTAGTTAATTGGAGAAATTCAATTTAGAAGTCTTTGTGAAGTCATGCAACAGTTATCCCTTAAATTAAGGAGATTATCCCTTAATTAAGGAGATAAGATTGAGTTTTAATTAGTTAGCTTAGTTTATTGAGTTAAGTCCAGTTAAATTAGTTCCAAACTATTTGAGAAACTAATTATGAGTTCAGTCAGTTAATGCATGCATCCAACTAGTGTACTCCAGATAACTGAAGATTCTCTCATCATTAACTCATGTATGTCTATTCTGAGAAAGACCCAATTGAGATTAAAGACAGGGACATTGTACTATTAGTTGCATTTTTTCTCCTACAAAAGAAACTAATGCATGCAAAAGGAATAAGGTTCCTTAAGGATTGTGCAGTTTTATAGGGTGTGAGATCAATGTTACACTTGGTAACAGGAGGATCACCCAGGAAAAACTACGCAAGGAAATAGGAGCTTGGAGGGTAGAGAGGAAAGGCTCGTGAGAAGCTTTGTTTACCTGTGAGCATCCAGGAGGATTGTATTGAGAGTTGGATAGCTGTGCGAGCTAAAGATTTGTGTAATTCTGATATATTTCCACCTTGTATGATAATACAAATAGTGGTGTTTTTAGCTGAGGCTTTCCCCTGAGTATTCTTCTGTGTTTCATGTGCTTTGATTCTTCTCTGGTTATATGTCTTCTGCTTGGTCTTGCTCAAATCTTTTAAACTTCCGCTAATTTATTGTAGAAGTAGATTAAAGTATTTTTCTTTAGTTATATTGCATTATCAGGTTAATCTATAATCAGAATTTCTACAACTTCCATTATGACATCTTCTTTAGCTTCAAACATGGCTTCCATTATAGTGCCTTTTGTTGACTCTAATATTGCTTCCATTATTGCGTCTTGCTTTTCTACCTAAATTGCTTCTTTAGGAATGCCAAGTTTGGCTTCTAATATTTCTTCCATTATTACTTCTTTGTTTTCTAATGGAATTGCTTCTACTTTTTCTTCTTAGGTAACACTAAGTTTTTCTTCCATAATTACTTCTTTTTTGGCTACCTAAATTGCTTTTGTTTTTGCCTCTCAGGCAAGGCCTAGTTCGGTTGCTAGTATTGTTGCTATTATTACTTCTTGGTTTGCTATCTAAATTGCTTCTTTTTTTACTCCTTAGGTAACACCAAATTATGCTTCCAAGTTTACTTCTAGTGTGCTTCTAGTTTGGCTTCCATTGTTGCTTACTTTTTTGCTTCTAGAATTTCTTCGCTATTAGCCTCATGGTTTGCTTCATGTTTAGCGCCTGGGTTTGCTTCCCTTTTAGGTCCAATGTTTGCTTCCTTTTAGTGTTGGTATTTTCTTATGAATTAGCCTCCAATTTTTCTTCATGTTAAGCAATCAATTTGGCTTCCTATTTAGAGCCAGTAATAGCTCAAAGTATGGCTTCCAATTTAATGTCAAATTTTACTTCCATTTTATAGCCACATTCTGCTTCCATTTTAACAACTCATGATGCTTCCTTTATAGTTTCCATTTATTTATTTAATATTTTTTATTTCAATTAAATTAATTAAGTATTTCATACCCCTTAAATAACTTATATGATTATAGAGTAAGCCATATTTCATTTGAAATATTTGATAGTGTACCACTTATAAAGAATTTTTAGGAAAATGGGCATCCATACAAGCTAACAACATTTTTTTTTAAACTATAGCCAGTGTTTTTATATTATTAATAAAAAAAATTGTTGGTTGTGACTAGCTACACATAATGAAAGCCCAAATTCACATCATAGATATTTCTAGAGCAGATGTCTTTTAGGTTTCTTATAGTTACAGACCACACCATAACATTGGAATAACAAGATAATCTTTTTTTAAATATAACTTGTATTTTTATATTATTAATAAACAAAGTTGTTGGTCCATAGCCATCTACACATAATACAAGCCTATATAATACCTGTCCAAATTATATAATTCAAAATTATACATGTCAAAATGATACAACTTAATATGGTACTGCGAGTGAAAATGAGACATATGATAGTAAACATGAAAAGAGGCATCATAATGATTTATCAACAATGATCCATAATGGAGCCTATATGATCAATGTCACAGGCTAGTACCAAGTGATTTCTCATCATCATCATCACGTCTATCATCATCATCGGCATGATGATGATAATCACCATCATCATCATTGTCATATGCCTTGGTGTCCTCTCTATCTACATCATCATTTTTGTCTCAAATGTCTAAACCATACCCAACATAATCTAGATCAATTTCAAGATCAATTGGATCTTCTAGAAGACTCATGTTAAACAAAAGAAACATTCCAAATTAAAATTTATTATTTATTTCAATCAATATTAAATATTTAATCATATTTCTAATATTACAACTTATGAAACATAACCATAATGATATTACATCATATCAAAGTGCACATATATACCATAACACACTTTCAATAAAGTTACAACTAAGATGTCATTCAAATGATCTAAAACATGAAACAATTTTAATAAATGTTAGTAAATTGTGGAATGGCGCCATCCTTTCTATTGACTAGCTTGTGTGTTATGTATTGTACCCGCTCCTTCTAGGAAGGAAGGGCCCTCCTCCTTAATAGGGATCACTATTTAGGAAGGTACTGTAGTTGTTTGGTTTATTTTCTCTTAGTTATAATTCATGTGTTATTGTTATTATTAGTCGTGTTGATGCTTTAATGATTGCATAATCCTAAGCTCTATATTGTGTAACAACATAGGTCCTAGACTGGCCCCTTTGCTGGTGTGATAGTTATTTAATTCTCGTTAAAGTTTAATGGTTTGTTCGTTTCATTTGAATGTGCATTTCAACATTTGTTGAGACAATGGTTTCCAGTAGTGCTCTTATTTTTTGAATAAGAGTGACAGTTTGACAAAGGGGTTTTATTCTACATTGTGTTTATTCCTTGAGAGTGTGAACGAGGTTTGAGAGTGTAATAGCTAGAGTGTTGAATTGTTGAGAGTGTGAACGAGTTTTGAGAGTGTAATAGCTAGAGTATTGAATTGTTGAGAGTGTGATTACAATGATTGAGTTTGAGATTTTCATAATAACCTTGCAATAACAAAACCTACCCAGATTGTCAATTAATGTGAAGAGTTTGAAATATTTCTTTGAATTAAAAGGACAATTGTTCTGCCCAACAACAAGCTAAAGAAAAACCTACGAAAACTTTCACATAATTCAAGTTGAGGCAAAACTTGGAATGTTGTATGAAATCTGAAGAATAATGATTTAAGTGTCAAAGTAAACATATAATAATTAAAAAGTGTGTAAAATAATTAAATAAATAGTCTACAATTTGAATCAATTAGATTGGCCAATAAATGAAGTTAAGGCGTGCATTTTAGTGAAGCAAGGAAATTTTGGCATGTTTCACAAAAATACACACACAACCTTCATTTCAAGGCCAAATTGAATGATTCAACTTGTAGAGTATTTTTTACTCATAATTAACATTATTTTTTCACATAAAAGTTTTTGTTGTGCAAGAAAATGCCAAATTGGATCGATTTCGTAGGGTTAAAGTCAAGGTTTGTGTGCCTCAAATAAAAGAACAACATGACTTGTAATTAATTGAATGTGTGATAATGATCACTACAACCTAAATATAATACTATTTTATGCAACATAGCATAGTTGTTTTCATAAAGGAAATGTTATACACTGAAATCCAACTCTGTTGGAATAATAATTGATCATATCTAGCAATGATCATAGTTGGAACACATATACACTCCCATTGGAATAATAATTTATCATATCTAGCAATGATCATAGTGGGAACACATATACACTCCCAGGACAAACCAATTACACTCTTGGTAATGAAATTTGAAATGGGACATGATTAGAAAATTCGTAACCTTAGGATATAAATTGCATCACGTCTCACAAATATCCTACAAAATTATGTTTCCCACTTATACACAACATTCACATAAGGCAAGTCAAAGAAAAACATAGAATGTTGTATGGAATCTAAAGTATAAACATTTAAGCTCGAAATAAAGATATAAAAATGCAAAAGTGTGTAAAATCATTAAATAAACAATCAACAATTTTATTCAATCAGATTGGCGAATAATATAAGCATGGGCGTGCATTTTAGTGAAGCAAGGCAATTTTGGCTTATTTCACAAAAATGCATGCCCAACCTTCATCTCAAGGCCAAATTGAATGATTCAACTTAGAGAGTACTTTTTCACTCATTATTAAAATTAATTTTGCACATAGAAATTTTTGTTGCACAAGAATATGCCAAATTAGATCGATTTCGTAAGGTTAAAGTTAAGTTTTGTGTGCCTCAAATAAATGCACGCAAGGACCTGTAATTAATTAACTATGCAATAATGATCATTCCAAACTAAATATAAAACCATTTTATGCAACACAACATATTCATTTTCATAAAAGAAATGTTATATACTGAAATCCAAGTCTGTCGGAATATCAATTGATCATATTTTCCAATGAACATAGTCAGAAGAAATATGCACTCCCAGGCCAAACCAATTACACTCTTGGTAATGAAAATTGACATGGGACATGATTGGAAATTTTCTAACCTTTAGACATAAGCTTGCATCTTATCAGACAAACATCCTAAATAACTATGTTTTGCAGTTATACATAACTTTCACATAAGGCAAGGTAAAGAAAAACTTAGAATGTTGTAAGAAATATGAAGGATAAATATTTAAGCTCAAAGTAAATATACAACAATGCAAAAGCGTATAAAATCATTAAATAAACAATCTACAATATTAATCATTCATATTTTCCAATAAATGAAAACTCAGCATGCATTTTAGTGAAGCAAGGAAATTTTGGCCTGCTTCACAAAAATGCATGCTTAACCTTCATTTCAAGGCTAGTATTTTTTCTTACAAGGTTATTTTATCTTGAATTTATAAGGAAGAGTCTCATTGTTGACCAAGTATTTTTTTTCCCTGCATGAAAAGGGCATATTTTCAAGCTAGAGAGGATTGCAGGGCCATTTATTGTCAATAATAGACAAGCCTTTACACAGGTGGAAGTGATGATGAAGGAGTTCAGTTTTGATAAATGAGAAAAGTGGAAATATGACCCTCATGATAGAATCTCTAATAAAGGTTGGAAATTAATTATACACCTTATATTCATGAAAGCAAATGTGAAATTGAGAAAATTCCAAATCAAGAAACTTAGCCATGTAGCAGAGTGCAACAAGAATGGATGTCAAAACCCCTATGGTAAAATAGAAGAGTTTAAAGAGGATTGCTCCTGAACATATAGATGTTGTGATAGACGATTCCTATTCATAGAATAGGACTAAAATTTAAACAGAGGATGAAGAAAACATATAAATCAAACTAATAGAAGGACCTTCAAATGAGATTGGTTTTCAAATCCAGTTCAAAAATCCAGGGCACACTAATTCATGTTATCTCTCCATAAATTTGGAAACATTCACAATACAAGACACTCCTTCATTTGAAACTTTGCAGAAGAATCATAAAAAAATTAAGGAAAGGAGTTATAAAATTAGAATTAATATGGAAAAAAATCATTAAGACCATGTTGAAGAACATAAAATTCAAGGTGTTATCATTAAGGAATAAGTTAAAATTGACTAGGACTTAGCACACTCAAACAACTAAGCTAGGCTATTAAAAGAAGAATAATTTGACAGAAATAAAGAGATTCCTATTTTGTAGGAACAAGTGCAGAGCCTACGACAATAAATTGCAAATCATGTTTGCACCATTGTGGTTCTAACTGAATTATATGACCCCTCAGAGAAATTGATAAAGGTGTAGAGCTTAGAATTTTAGAAGTTGAACTAAGAAAACAAAACATGATTTGATTGTTGTGAGGGAGAAGTTCAATGTAAAGGAGAGGTAGATGAATAGAGCAATTGAAAATAGTAATCAACTTACCAGTAAGTATAAGGCAGGTCAAGATGAAATCAAAGAGTTGAAAACCAAAGGTAATATTTCTTTAATTAAGGCTAAACAAATTATTTTGGATGACATTATTCAAGAATTTAGTTCTATATAGGAATATATTCATATAATTGAACAATATAATATTATGATAAGAGGATTAGAAACAAAAATTATCCATGAAACAAGTACCAAAATAAGCACTCAATGGAAATAATATAATTATGTATTTGAATGAAAAAAATTCAGTAAAACTAAGGGAGGGAGACACAATATTTTGGCCCAGGAACACCAATGATGGCATGCTTTAACATGTGAAAGCTTAGAAACTCACATTTCAGTCAAGACCACATGATGGGAGTTGGACCAAAGTACTCATTCTCTACAGCATAATCATCATTGAAGCAAAAGAAAGAAGCTAGGTGAATTGCTACATCAATTTTTTGTTGCAAAAGATAGTATGCCAGTTGTCAAATTAAACCTTGGAATTTTGAGGTGGTGAACACTAATGAGGCTAATACTGAGGTAAAATGAGAAAATTGGCTGAGACTGGTTGGGACGAGGGAGGTAGCAAATGTGAACCAGCATATTGAGTTGATTCAAAGGAATATTATAAACCAAGTTAGATCATAAAACCATAATGGTTGATATTGGAAGAGTCAACGTCACAAGCAACCATGATGAAGGAGAGAGAAGTGTGAAATGTTATAAAATACAACCCAAAGGATGATTGAGGAAGGAAAGAATTTGTGAAAGGAATTCTTCAAGTATTAGAGTATTAGAGAAGATGAGGACATTTTAGGTTGGAATGAGGAGAAGGAGAGAAATAGTGGTGAAAAATCGAAGGAGTATGAGAGAGCTAAAGGATAATTGAAAGAGATGGAGTAAATGATGAGAGAAGGGGCCTCAAGGAGTGGCCATGGTAAGGTGACAAGGTTATGGAAGAATATACTGTGTTACAAGAGTTGGAAGTGGCCGATACAAAAAAAGAGATTTCATCCATGAGAGGAGATTAAGTTGCAATGGGTGGCTAGAACTAGAGAGGGCCCCCTCCACTCACAGATATGGTTCTCACATGATGCTATAGTCTCAAGATTAATTGTATCCCAACAAATCTTAAAGGAAGGCTTTGTGAGTCCATATGGCAGAACCGTGTCAGGATAATTCCCACTTTGGGAGTTGTAGCAGTAGGATAGGATTCTTCGCTGTTACATAATGGTTGGACAAGGGTACCTTACCCTTCACCGTTACTTGAAATCAAGAAGAATCCCTATTATGGTGAGTAAAAGGAGATGGAATCACTTTGAGGAAATGGGATGGCTTGTAGAAAATGTATGAGCCATCCCACACTAGTAATCATTGGAGTACCTTGAAGAAGGAAGCAAGACCAAATATTTTCCATTACCTGCCATAGGAAGTAATCGGTATAGTAAGGCTAAAATACCAATGGCGAGGGATAGGCATGGGACTTGAACCTAGAGAAAGAGTGGTGGTCATGTCTCTCTTTTGGAGAGCATCATTGTGGGGATGGGGGATGTAGCTAACCCCTCCTAGTCTATTCGAAGAGATCTAACCCAACTAGGTTCCTTGTTTACGAATGCACCTATTGTACTAGGACCAAGAAGACAACCTCAGTAAGGTTGGGGGTTCTAGACACATGGGGATAGAATAAGGACTAATTTGCTCATGAATGAGTTGCACTTTTGTCTTATGGTGTAACAACACAATGATTTTTTTCTTTTTTGTCTTCTCTTAAAGATATGTCTCTAAGTGGCTCGGTCCCACCGCAGAATGAAGGTTATGAATTATGTAATGTTCAGCTTAAACATTGTTCTAATGATGTGTTGCACAATACTTTATTTGAAAATTTTGGAAAGGTTTTTTGGTTTCTCTCTCTAAGGGTAGAGGACCTCGATTGGTGATTGACAAAGATCGCCCAAGAATTTTTGCATGTATTCTATATATATTTCCATGTTGATATAATGTGAATCTTTGAAAAAAACAAATGTGCCCTAATGGGCCTTGGTCTTGTGGTGTAACAATTCGCTAACATGCCTCAATTCTTGGGCATGGCAATGGACTCTTTGGGTCTTGTTATCTGTGCTATGAGAAAATATTATGACAAAGATATGAAGGAGATATGATGAGCCTCATGAAAGAGATCTCATGAAATACCTATGATTGTTCAACTGCATTTTTATTTCTAGTGTTCTCTGTACATAATTTATTATGGTGATATGTGGTGAATTCAATGTGAAAATGTTTTAAATGTTTTAAAATGAAATGATCTACAATAGAGACTTCTAGCCTTGTGAAAATTAACATTGTTACTACTTTACTAGTTGGTAAAGATATATCTATATAAGTGTTTAAAATAATAAACTTAATAACTACAATTTTAATCAATCATATTGGCAAAGAAATGAAGTTTGGGAGTGCATTTTGGTGAAGCAAGGAAATTTTGTCCTGCTTCACAAAAATGCACATCCAACCTTCTTTTCAAGGCCAATTGAATGATAAATCTTGGAGAGTATTTCTTTACTCATAAGTAACATTAATACAATTAAATGCTTTTAATTTTTCACATATATACTCATGTTGTTAAAGAATACTCAAAATTGCATGGAATTCATAGGGTAAAAGGAAAGGTCTATATGCCTCAAATAAATGCACACTGAGAGTTGTAATTCCATCCTATGGGTCTACGAAATTGTACCTCAGTCTTGTGGTGTGACAATTCCATAATGGTCCTTTCTCTTGTGGTGTAATGACGCCCTAATAGGCCTCAATTCATGGGTATGACAATGGCCTCTATGGGCCTTGTTATCTATGACATGAGAAACGATTATGACAAAGATACGAAGGAGATATGTTGAGCCCTATGATAGATATATCATGAAAAAATTATGACTATTCCACCACAATGTTATTGCTAATGTTTTCTGTACATAATTGCATACTATGATATGGGGTGAATGCATTGTGAACATGTTTTCAAATGCAATTATCTATAGCAAAGACTTCTATCCATCAGAAAATTAACATTGTTACTACTCTATTGGTTAGTAAAGTTTAACAATGTGAAAGTGTTTAAAATAATAAACTAAATAATGTGCAATTTGAATCAATCATATTGGCCAAGAAATGAAGCTTGGGCGTACATTTTAGTAAAGAAAGGAAATTTTGGCCTGCTTCAAAAGAATGCACGCCCAACATTCATTTCAAGGATAAATTGAATGATTCAACTTGTAGAGTATTTATTTTCTCACAAGTAACATTAATAAAATTACATATTTTATTTTTTTCACATATATATTTTTGTTGTTCAAGAATACTCAAAATTGCATGGATTTCATAGGGTAAAAGGAAGGGTTTGTGTGCCTCAAATAAATGCACACCAAGACTTGCAATTAATTGGCAGTGATATAATAATCATTCCATCCTATGGGTATGCAAAATTGTACATTAGTATTGCGGTGTAACATTGCCCTAATGGGACTTGGCCTTGTGGTTTAACAACTCCCTAATGGGCCTTAGTTCATGGGTATGAAAATGGCACCTTTGGGCCTTCTTATATGTGATATAAGAAAATATTACAACAAAGATATGAAGCAGATATGTTCAGCCCTATTATAGAGATGTCATGAAATACCTATGATTATTTTGTAACATTGTTATTGCTAATGTTCTCTCTACATAATTTTGATATGGGGTGAATGCATTGTGAAAATGTTTTAAAATGAAATTATCTATAATAGAGACTTATATCCCTAAGAAAATTAACATTGTTACTACTCTACTAGTTAGTAAATAGATAATAATGTAAATGTGTGTAAAACAGTAAAATAAATAATATACAATTTGAATCAATCAAATTGGCCAAGAAATGAATCATGGGCATGCATTTTAGTGAAGCAAAGCAATTTTGGTCTGATTCAAAAAAATGCATGCTCAACCTTCATTTCAAGGCCAAATTGAATGATTCTTGGAGAGTATTTCTTTCCTCATAAGTAACATTAATACAATGTTGTTGTTGTTGTTGTTGTTGTTGTTTTTTTTGTTTGTTTGTTTGTTTGTTTGTTTTTTGTTTTTTTTTTTTTTTTTTTTTTTGTTTTTTTGTTTTTTTTTTTTTAATTTTCGAATATATATTTATATTGTTCAAGCATAATCCAAACAACATGGAATTCAAAGGGTAAAAGGAAGGGTTTGTGTGCCTCAAATAAATGCACACCAAGACCTATAATTAATTGGTAGTGATATAATAATCATTATATCCTATGGGTATGTGAAATTGTAGCTCAGTCTTGTGGTGTAATAGTGCCCTAATGGGCCTCAATTTTTGGGTATGACAACATCTTCTTTAGGCCTTCTTATTTATGTTAACACAACAACGCCCTAATGGACCTCAACCTTGTGGTGTAACAGTGCCCTAATGGGCCTCAGTTCTTGGGTATAACAATGGTCTCCTTCGTCCTTCTTATATGTGATATGAGGAAATATTATAACATATATATGAAGGAGATATGTTGAGTCCTATGACAAAGATATCATGACAGACCAAGGAGTGTTCCTCTGCATTTTTATGATAATGTTCTCTTTACATAATTGATTATGATGATATTAGATGAATGCAATGTGAAAATGTTTTAAAATGCAATTATCTAGATCAGAGACTTCCAGCCTTAATAAAATTAATACTATTACTACTCTATTGGTTAATGGCTAATGGCTAATTATAGGTCACCTATGGATGTTAATGAACATATTTTCCCTGTTGAAAGTATGGATAGGTTTGTAATTTTACCTATTTATTTATAGTTATACTTTAAAGTGATTGTTAAGTTGATTGACCTTGTCGAACACTCAAAAGGTTTTGTCCCTCAAATCCTCTTATTGATTTCTTTTTCACATGTGGTGGTTGTCTTAATTCTAGCAATACTTGGAGTCTTAGATTTTGGAAATTCCTAGATATAATCATGCCATGGCTAGCTATCCTCCTCCTGGAGTGCGTTAATGTGACAATATGCATGAGATAAGGAAGGCAATGAGACACCTAACTGAATATTTCCTTAGTAGTTTTCTCATCCCAGTAATCTCCAATCGAGGCTAGTTTCAGCTTCTCATTAGTGTTGTTGTTATGTTTATGCAACTTCAAGGGTAGTAGTTGCAGAGCATTAGTTATAGGCCCATCTTCAACACTTCATTCCCCCTTAGTTTCTTTGAATGCAAGATGTCTCAATTCCTCCAAATCATCCTCATCTGGCACACATTCAATCTTTGCACAATCTACGACTTCATGGAATTTGGATTCATATAAATTCTCAAGGGTGTTCTAATCTATACATCCCTCTATCAATTTTCCTTCCATGAGAAGAACCCATATAACGACTTGCAAAGTAGTCGATATTCATTCATCACTATCAGTGAAGGAGAAATCTCTAATAAATTGATCTCTCATAGATCCCCAATCACTCGTCTGCATCCTTATTTTCTCCTTCACATACAATGCCTTCGGAAATGTCCCCTGGGTGTGTATAAATTTTTGCACCCATAAGTCCTCCGGAAGCCCTTCCCTGATCCAGCTAGCCTTCCAATCTTGTTGGTGTTTCCAAGGGTTAGATATCCCCCTATAATTTATTAAGTTTTGTGGGTAATCCTCTGAAACCCAAAATCTCACTCTCATTGTTGTCTTAACATATTTCCATTCTCTGAGATGGTTGTAGTGAGATCCCCACCACCTTGCTAGTGTCTCTTGTAAAGAAACATCCAGTAAGGGAAATTTGTGTTCTTCAGAGACATTTTCATCAACTTTATTAATAAAATCATGAATTGAGTCTATGCCATTGGAAATAGGGAATTCTTATACCCTAGTACCAACCTAGTTGATACAATAGATCATGGTGCAGTGCTTGGTGTTGATCTTGTACCTTCCCTACTATGAGTCATCCCAAGCAGCCTCAGATAAGACCTCTGATCTATGAATGATCCTCCATCTGATTGATCCTTTTGGCATAGGATTGAACAATCTTTCCTTCTCCCTACTGTCATCGAGTACAACTGATCCAACAATTCAGGTTCTCGCCTCTCATCTACTAGCTCGGTGAACCTTCGTCCCTAGTATGGGTCTAGGGGCTGGATCACTGTGACTCCCTCCACTTCAAATGCCATCAAATCCTTCTTTAGATCAATTATTGTGTGATTCTCAAAGGCCTAATCTATTCCATTAAATTCCAGATAGGGGTCTTTCTCCCCCATAATGTATATTACTTCAAAGTCAGCATAATTTTTTACCCCTGCTATGTCAACTTCTATGTCTTCCAACCTTCCCACCAAAAGGATACAATATTGATTTTCCATACGTAGTTGAATTGGAGAAAATTCCAACTTCGGCCTTCCTAAGGCTTCCCAGGTTTTCCTCGGTAGGATATTCACATATGAGCTTAGATCCAACATTGTATCCTTGATCTGGAAGCCTGCAATTTGAGCATCAATCCAGAACTCCCTTCCCGTTCTTTTCTTGTTTATTCACACCCTCCTGGAGTGTCTCTTAGATAAGTTAGAAAAAATGAATCCTTCCCCAACTACTCCATATTTTATAGTAGATTTAAGACTTTCTTGCAACTATCGAAGCATCTGATCATCAATTACAATTTGGAGAAATAACTTGAACCATTCCGCTATGGGCCGAGCATTAGATTGTGTTAGGTTCAGGCTCCTAGATTTTGAAAATCCTAGTTGTTCTCCTGGAGGTCCATCTCTTAAATTCAATTGGTTAAAAGTCTCTGCAACTTCTTTATAGTACCTATTTTGTTGTTCATAGTCATATGAGTGTTTTGGTGAGGCCAATTTTATGTTTCCAAGTTGTTGAATGGCTCAAAGGTCAGCTCCAGTCTTCTTCCCTCCATAGGTGACTATGTTGATGTTTAAGAGGAGAGTTGTCTCCCACATCCTTGGCTCAAAATTGATTAAATTTTATCCCCTTTGGCGGTTCTTCTCTTCCCATCTAGCGATCAACTCTGGACAATATTCATGTGGGTATCCTACCATAGCCTCGATTCTAGCCACCTGCTCTAGGTCGTCTTACAGAGTATCATTTCTCTCTTGAGTCAATGATGTGCAAGTAAGGGGTAATATTTCTTTAATGAACCAATCTTTTTGACGATTTGGGTTAATCGAGTAGCTCAACTTTCCATTTTCATCCTTAAGCCTCTACATTATCTCCCATGCAGTTTCCCCTTCTCGCTACTTGATTTCCCATAAATTAGACAACTCTTGTTGGTTGGTCTATGGAAGCTTAAATTATTGTACAAACTCCTATTTGACTTCATCCACCATTGGGTTATGTTGTAATGCAGACCATTTGAAGAACCATCTCAATTCCGTCTCCCGAAGAGTGTTTTGGAATTCAATCAATTTATAGTGTTCGGGGTCAAGCGAACCCTCCAAATGGCTTCGCATAAGTACCAGTGTTGCTCTACATCCTCATTCCCTCTTCCCAAGAACTCAGGATATCAAGTAAATGATCCCACCATGCTTGATTGAATTTGTGAGAGGAGTATAAATCCATGTGAAGCTAGTTTTGATGAACCTTGGAGACCTGTAATACTATTACTATTTTTATTGCTACTAGAGCCAGCCTTATAGGTAGCATGCACACTGTGAACCTTTATGACTTCGATTAACTTAGAAAAAAATGATCAGGGTTGTGATAGAGTACCAAGGGAAGGTTGGGGAATATACTACCTAAGCTACGGGGAGGTGAATCATTACTCATGGGAGGCACATCGTTCTCAACAAATAATCTTCTCATGGTGAAGTGTATGTCATCATTCGGGCCTTCCTTAGGGCCTATGAAACCCATTCCATCTAAATTTCCCATATATTATGGTGGGGTGGAGTCCCTATCACTTATTTGACCCATTATAGCTACAACCATATTTTCTCTTCTTGATAGGACAACCTCCACTCTATCTCTATCCCCACTGCTCCAAAACTTATGTCGACTTCCTTCTCTTTCTCTTTCTCTTAGATTTACTAACACTACTCCTTTCTTGGTATCGTTCTTTCTGCCTTCTATCAATCTCCCATAGAGCTCTCTCCTACCATTTTTCAACTATCTGCACTCTCCTTTATGCCCTCAAATATCTGGACCTCCAATAGTCATCCAAGTCCATTTCCTCAATATTTTCATAGCTCCCCGTCAGGTAGCATCCCTCCCTTTAGATCCTTCCCCCAGTACTAGGATTTTAAGCTACCACATGTGGGTTCTGGAACACCAACAAGCTTTCTTCCACCATTAGAAACTTAACCCACAATGAGATTTCCCTTGGTAGTGTACCCCACAACCCCAATTTGAACAAGAACTTCACCTTAGAGAAGGACTTATGACCCTCTGGAGCAAACTCAATAATGTATCTCTCTAATGTAGTTTGCACTAAGAAATCCATAGCTTGCATTAGATCTTTTTCAAGCTGATGTAGTGCAACAAGATCTAATTGAGTCCAAGTATGACGAGATAAGTTTTTTCCACTCATCTTTCCTTTTACTTACAATATTCACAACCAATTGTAGATCATCTTTGGGAACTTGCACCAAAAGATATCTTATTAGTCACTTACGGGTTTCTTGTACATGACTTCTTCCTTCACACTTTGTTGACGAAGTTTAGCTTGTTGAGAGAAAAATCGTTCTATTTGTTCATGCCACTAATCTTGTAGGCCCTTCTTAAATATCCTCGAAACCATATTCCAAACTCGCTTGGAAATTTCTAGGTCCCGACAATGAAATCGTTTGTTGGCAGAAAAATAGTAGAAGAGTTGAGACCTTGGGTTCAGGCACAGGGTCCAACAAAAGCTTCATTGTAGTCTAACATAACGACAACATTTTCACCTTATTTACAATGAATAAGGCATCTCACCCGAGGCATTTTGCGACCTTAGTTAGTTAAGGGTTGGAATCCGGTATCGGGAAGAATCACATGGAAGATATCAATGGCAATAAATCTAGAATTATACTAGTTAGGAACACAATCATAGTAGATCAAGCGCATGAAGAGAAAGAACATCATATAGCCACAACCATACTAAATTTTTTTAAAATCCACATAAACCCACACACAAAGTACTCATGTATCCTATAATCTCTTCTTCTATTAACTCCAACAACAATACAAAATTACATCCTACTCAAAAGCCTCTTAGGAAGAACATGAAAATAATATGAAAGATAAATACGCAACCAAGAAAATAAGAACCCGTGCAAGCTCAAATGACTTCACAACAAAATTTATGTATCCTTTGTATCTCTCCCCTTGATTTTCCCCTAGGCCTTACTTTATATCCCAACACTTTCTTGGACTGCCACTTCTCCCTCGGATGCTCTTCCATTTTCCTTTTCTGGATGCTTCTAATGCTCAGGTTTCAAAATTCCTTTTGGCTTGGTTGTGGTTACCTAATTCCAGACTTATATTTCCTTTCTTTCGCAACTTTTGGTCTTTGGCAGATCCCTTCCTCTTATCCAACTATCTCCTCCACAACTTCAAAAAGGTTATCTTTGGAAAAATTTGGTTAGCCTTCCACTGTGTCACCTTGGTTCCAAAAACGAAGAACACAACAAGGGCAATATCTCTCTAATTGAAGCTAGACAAATTGTTTGGGATGATATCATTTAGGAGGTTTGTTCTAAATGGGAGTCTATTCACATAATTTACCAACAAAATATTATGATGTAAGTTTCTTAATCAAGTATTGATGCATGCAATAAAAATTTACAGAAAGAAGCAATGAAGGCTACAAATATGATCAAATATTTAAATGGGAAATCTTCAACTGAACTAAGGACATTAGATATCAGAGACATAATTGGAATAATTATGGAAATCAGTAAAATGAATGAGGAAAACCTACTTAGTATTTAGGTTGAGATTAGATTAAAGGAGGCTCATAATCCAATATATTTTCTTGATTCCAAATTTGACTAGAGGACTAGATATAGTCCACCTAGTTGTTGGGACTAGCAAGGAAATCTACTTTCTTGGGAACTATGTGAAAAGGAACTAGTGGTTGTTAAAAGTAGGGTAGATACAAAACATGAAAAGACTGCAAATCTAAAGGGGAAGTACTATAGTGAATTATTTGCAAAGTGACTTTCAACTTCTTTGGTTGATAAAGACACTTTTTGTTGCAAAACCTAGCTACACAAAGCTTTCAAATTTAAAAGTTGCATTCCAGAAAATGATTTAGTGTAAACTCCCAGATGAATAACTTTGGAAGATGTTTGAAAGGTTGATTACTCCTATTGAAAGAGAAGTTGAAATGGAAGAAGCATACATCAATAATCAAAATCAATGTTCCACTAGTCATTAGGCTTCTCAAAAATGAGAAAATTTCATTTTGTAACATTGTAAAAAAAAAATTAGTGATGGATAGTTAACTAGTTATAGATGTTTTGATAGTTACCTTTGTAACTAATTTTGATGTAATATTTAAAAGACATGAGAACCACTCGAAAAAGGTTCAAATTTTTGGAATTTTGAGTACTTTCATAATCATTTTGGCTTCCTTGAAGATAATAATAAAAGTCATCAGGTTGATTCTAGTATGTATTGGTACATTGTTGTATGTGTTGTTTTTCTTGTGTGTTTCCGTATTCATTTTCCTTCCTTGAAGCACGTGTATGATCATAACAGATTTATTTGAGCAGTTTACAGATTTAATTTATGTATCTTTCATAGTTACGGTGAATACATGTAAGTTATATTCAAAGATATTTTAATAGGCTCTCCAATACTTCTACACTTCCATTCTTAATCTAAATCATTCAAACTTTCATCTTAATTTTTTTTAAATTTGAATTCTATTGAAAGGCCGAAGCTATAAACCCTAGCCTCTTATCAGTTCTATTTTCCAACAAAATAATTAAATTCTTACTAATATAAGGCCAATTTGGCCATAAAGATTCATCTTCAAGATCCAATTTTGTTACACAAGGGAATATATCACCTATAGGCACATTTTAATATCTTTTTAACAATACTTTAAAAGTTTTGAAACAGTTATGTGGATGTCCTAGACACTGGTTCTCTTTTAGCCATGAATTGTCTCTATGGTGACAGAACAAGGTATGGAGGGCAATGTTACCGACCAAAAGTGGGTGACCCCATAGGAAATGTTTTCTCCTAGATTTGTCTTTAGCTAGTTGCCAGCATCCCCTAACATCCACTAGTGTAGCCAATGTATTGTTCCATTTGATATCTTCTTCCTAACTCGGGGTTATGTACCCCCGCCCATCTGTCAAGAGCATGTGTTTGAAGGTGGGCAATCCAATCCTAAAGGTATGTTTTTCATTGTGTAATCAGGTTCTTATGCTTATTTGTCATTAGGAAATTTGGGCATGGATTTTTGCGTGACTTGGAAGAAGGAGGGGTTTTGACTATAGGCTTGTTCCCTCACCTTGAATTGGGAGTTCATCCTCAATGCTAGTTTGATGGAGTCTCCCCTAATGGCTTATAGCCTCAGGAAAGGCACTACTTGGAAAACCCCAATTTTGGTAGAGTGATCCTGGGACTCCTACCATTGGTGAAAGTCCATAAATAATAGAGTACCTTTGCTAAAGAAATAGTGGGTCATTGTGCCATTGTTTTCACTTAGTCTAGTAGTTGTCCCTTAGGTTTTCCCTTCCTTAGGGCCTCACCAGATTATGTGCTAACAAGAAACATTCCATCGATACGGAGAGAAAAAATCCACCAACATATTTCCATAGGAGGATGCCATTTACCCTATCATGTTCCAACCATATTCCAACTAAATTTATAATTAGAATATACAACATTTTTCATTGGCTAAATATAGAAAACAAGGGTATGTTGCCTCTACTCTATGTTGCAATAAATGAAAATTGACATATAAATAAAACAATATCCAACTAACCTATTGAAAGTCAACTATTAATACCTCATTCTCCAACCTGATAACAAAGTCATTCCACTTTTCGTTTTCTAACATGTCCTTTTCGAACTTTGTTGGATGATGGCCATATTTGTCTTCCTGTCAAAATATGGCACATGGACTAGTTAAATTATTATTTTTTATTTTATTTTATTTTATTTATTATATATATATATATATATATATATATATATATATATATATATAATTATATATATATATATATATATATATATATATATATATATTATATAATATATATATATATATATATATATATATATATATATATATATATATATATATATATTTTGGGTAAAACTAATTCTATTAGAAGGAAAGAATAATAAAATTACAGAGAGGCAGAAGCCTCAACCAAGAGAAACTAGGTGCCTTCAGGACACCAAAACTGTCCCAAAATTGGGAAAACCAGTTATAGAGAGAAAAAAACCTTACATAGGGATGAAAATACTTCCACAGAACCAAAATTACAAAAAAGTTGTACACACCAGCCAAAGAAACCCCAGACTACCAAGCCACAAAAAAAATTAACCAGAACCAACCGACCAAGAGCAGCCGAACCAAACCAGCAAGCAGTGGAGAAAAACGTTTTGAGAAGACGTGAGGGGGTCCAGGTGGAATCACATGGGGATGTCCGGGTCCAGAGGCTCCTCAACGACGAGGCAAACATTTCCATACCAGATTTCACCATCCCGCTCCACATCACCAGCTCTGCTGCCACCTGGAGTATCCATCGTAGGGTGGGTGCCACTTGAGTTGCCCACAATATCCACCGCAATAGTGGCGCCATGAGAATTGCCACCAAGTGGTCGCGTGTTGCCTGGAAAGTCTCCCTCCTCATGCTAACCACCACTCTCTTCCACCTTACCTTCTTCAGCCAGGTTCTGCTCCGAGCCATGCCTGCCTGCAATTCCACGAGCGCCTTGAGAGAGCTTTGCCAAGATACGCGCAGGAGCATGAGGCAGGGTCTCTTCTTCAGAGAAAATGATGGTGATATTGGCCATGATAATGGGCCTATTCAGGTTACTCTGAAACTTAAAATGCGTCGACTGAAAAGCATTGTGCGGGAAGGGTCTACGGGACGGGCTAGACGGGGGAGAATTGGCACAAGATGAAGGTGGAGAAGTAGGGAGGGGAGGCTACTCAATGGAATGAGGAGCTTGAGAATGCACGCGGCCACCACGACTCCTGCCATGGCGGCTTCTCATTCGGTGTCGAACCATGGCTAGGCAGTGAAGGGGATGCTCAAAACAATGGGATTCTTTGATGGGAGGATGAGAGAGCATAGAGGGAACCTGAGCAGGCTTCAACAAGCAAGGTTGGGGAGGGGAAGAAGGAGACCCAATTTCACATTCCAGAGCCAACAGGAGCAAACAGCAGATGCCAGAGGCCATTTTGCTACCAGGGATTCCTGCAAAGGGTGGACAAATGTTAGAGGACGGGGTGCGAACATTGGAGATGAGGGCCGAATGCGCCATGCTTAAACTAGTAGCGGCCTTGTCTCGGCCAGAGTGTGCATTTAATTCAATATGTAGGTGGACCTACTCTCCCCTAAGTTGAGCCATCAAGTTCCGAGTCGTAACATTGAGATAAGCGCAGATCAACATCTGTCAGGGCTGAGCGCCGCCATTCCCAAATGACACCATTAATGAACTTGATAGTCACCCGCATCCGGGTGCTCTTCTCCATCCCGTTTCATTTCATTCTTCACACTATTTTGGTATTCCATGAGTTGAATTTCAGAGGCTAGTCTGGAAAATGAGCCTGTGTGAAGATCCAAACCACAATCAACACCAATATTAGCTAGTAGGTCAGCCGCTTTATTTCATTCTCTGCGAATGTGCTTGAGAGTGATCACCCTGTGTGAAGAGAGCAATGTTTCAATGAGTTCAAGCCACTTCGCCATTCTCCATTTTTTGCTCACTTTGCTAAAAGGTGTACCATGAAAAATTTTGATGACCATATTTATTATGATCTGAGAGTCGCCTTCTATTATGAGCAGAAAGAATCCCTTGTTTTGAGCTAGCACCAGACCCTGCCAAAGACCTTCCATTTTGGCCGAGTTGTTGGTATCCCATCCTTTTGATACTAAGAAGGTTATAAGAGGAGCTCCCTTAAAGTCTCTGAATATCCCTCCAAAGCTTGAATTACCTAGATTACCTTTCAAGGCTCCATCAAAGTTTAACTTGAACATATGCCAAGGAGGAGGGAGCCACTTTTCAGGCGAACTGCCCCTTGGATGAGTCGATCCTTTGGATATTGGTTTTTGATTCCACTGAAGGTTCCAATTATTCCATATATTTTGTTCATGGGGGAGAGAGGGAAAGTCCTCCGCATACCAGGTATGGAGAAGTAAGGTTTCCTTGATGTTTTGGCAGATAATTTTCCAAAGAGTCTCCAAGAGCGCAGACTAATCTTTGAAGATTCTCTAATTTCTCTCCTTCCAGATAGTCCACATGAGGAAACCTCGAATTTTCTTCCATAAGAAGTTTAATATTTTGCTTTGATATGGGTTCCTGTCCCAGTTGCAAACAGTGGCTATGATGTCTCCATGTATTCTTCCTTCCTTTTGGTTTCGAAAACTGACTTTTTCCTAGAGCTTGCGCGCTAGATGACAAGAGTGCATAAGATGCTTTGTGGATTCCTCTTCTTGTCTACAATTAGGGCACATTGAGAGCCCATGATAGTTCCTCTTCTTGAGATTGTCCCATGTGAGGACTTTGTTTTGACATAAAAGCCAGAGAAAGGTTGATATTTTCGGCCAAATGGTAGGCTCCCTGACTTTACTCCAGAGCGGGTCTTTGACCATATGTTCCTTGATAATGATATTATAAGCCTCCTTGGATGTGAAGGCACCTTTATCTTCATAGCCCCATCTAAGGATATCCCTTTCGTGTGAGTGTTGTATTTTCCTTTTCATTAATTATGTATCAAGAACTTGTTGAACTTGTTCTGTACCATGTCTTAGGATTTGATCCGCCTTAATCCATTGCCTGTATCCTTGAGTTGTAGAGGGATTCCAAAAAGTTTTAACCTTGTCATAGGTTTGCAAATCTTGCTCCGGAAGTTGCATAGGTGAGAATAGGTCCTTTAGCTTGGGCTGCTGCTGCCAGGAATCTTCCCAAAATCTAGCTGTATTGCCATCCTTAATTTCCCAAAAACTATGCTGCTGAATTAGGCTTCTGTGTTGCTTGTCCGAATTCCAAACTAGGGAACCCATGCTAACATCAAACATTCATTTTAGTTCTTTTGTTGGGCAATTGCTAGCATATTTTTCTGTCCATAAAGTGGCCCAGGGGGAGTTTGCACAGTAAGCCATTTCCACCAGATTCGAGCACCCATGACCTTGTTACTATGATGGGGATCCCTCAATCCAGTTCCACCTGCACATTTTGGAAGGAAAACTGTATCCCATTTGACAAGAGCCCATTTGCGTTTTTGACTTGTACTGCCCCATAAGAAGGAACGTTAGAGATGCTTAATTTCTTTGAGAACCCATTTGGGAGCCGCAAGGATTGAGAATAGGTACAACGGCAAAGATTGAAGAACAACTTTTCTAAGGACTAACCAACTCGACATATTGAGGGCCCTGTGAGTCCAGGAGGAAAGGCGAGCTTCCAACTTTTCTAGGAGGATATTCCAAGAATAATTTTTCAAGGCCGAGGCTATCATGGGAGCTCATAAATATTTGGAAGGGAGGACAGCAGTAGAGAATTCAAGAATGCAAGAAATGTTTGCTTGGCCAGTGATCGGGGTATGAAAAAAGAAGATTTGGGATTTGGCTTCATTGATAGAGGCTCCAGAGGCAATCGATAAATCCATCAGTAACATTTTGAGCTGACGAGCTTCTTGGACAGAAGGATGCCCAGAAAGCATTTTTTCATCCACAAATTGCTGGTGAGTAAAGGCTGAGGAGTGATGAAAAGACAAACCTCTTAGGAGCTGTGATTGTTGAGCTCTTTTAATGCTCAGACCCAAGCCTTCTGCCATGATAATGAAAAGGAAGGGGGAGAGAGGGCCTCCCTGTCTAATTCCCTGAGAAGGATGAAAGGGGGAGGAGGGAATACCATTGATCAGTACAAAAAAGAAGGCAGAGGATATTAGGCTTATAACCCACTTTACCCAGGGAGGAGCAAAACCAAAAGCAAGAAGAGTTTTTTTGATATATAGCCAACTTAAAATATCAAATGCTTTTGAAAGATCTATTTTAAGGAGCATACCTGGCTTTTTTTCTTGCTTCATGGAATGAATAATTTTGTGAGTTAGGATGATGCCGTCCATAATCTGCCTTCCTTTGACATATCCAAATTGCTCAGGCGAAATTATGAGAGGGAGGAGAAATTTGAGCCTGGAGGCAATGATTTTGGAAACAATCTTGTAGATTATGTTGTACAGGGCAATCGACCGAAACTTGTCAGGGGTATTTGGTTGGGCTTCCTTGGGAATAAGGGAAATGCATGTAGCATTCATTTCTGGGAGCATCCATCTCAAGGTTCTCGATTCCTGAACTACCTGCCAAACTTCCATTTTTATCAGCTCCCAGAAATTGTGGAAAAAATTGGAGGTGAATCCGTCCGGGCCTAGCGCCTTCCCGTATTTGAGTTGATGAACTGTTGTTTCCACCTCCTGTAAGTCTACATGCCTGAGAAGGAGTTGGTTATGCTCCTCTGTTATAACTTTTGGAATATTCCTTGTAATTTTTTCTATGGCGTGCGATCTGTCTATTTGTGGCTCATGATGAGCTTGCTTGAAATAGCTTAGAAGTTCGCTTTCAATTTCTTCATGTGTCTCCTTCCTTTCCCCCTGCTCATTTTGAATATGAGTGATGTTGTTAATCATTCTGCATTGAATGGTGGTTCTGTGAAAAAATTTAGTGTTTTTTCTCTGTCCCTAAGCCACCTTATTCTTGATTTTTGCCTCCATAGTGTTTCTTCCTGTTTTGCCCTCTCTAAGATTTGCGACTCAATAAGCTTTTCCTGTTCTGACAGGTCCTCTGATCAGCCTTCTATTATGATCCTCTACTATAGTCGCTTCATATCTTGATCGAGGGAATTCTGAGCCTGGAAAATATTGCCAAAAGAAGTATGATTCCATTGCTTAATCTTACCTTTGAGGTGCTTAAGCTTATGCTGAAATTGAAACATTTTTGTGCCATTTGGAGGAGAAAAATTGTTCCATTCTAAGTTGATTAAGTTATTGAAATCTGGATGAGACATCCAGAAAGCTTCAAAGCAAAATGGTCTTCGGATTGTGCTACCAGGTTGGGTCCATTGTAGAGAGATTGGCCAGTGATTTGACCCTGAGAGTGGCAAGATAGAAGCAGATAGGTCTCCACCTAAATGTATAGCGTTGTCTGAAAGCAGGAATCTGTCAGGACAAGAGGCAATCTGATGTAGCCCTATTCTTTTGTTGTTCCTGGTAAAAATTCCATTGTTAAATGGCATGTCAATAAGCCAGTTGTTCTTAATAAAATCTTTTAAGTGTATCCCTTATCCACTTTGTTCCTTCCTCCCCTTTTTTCTTCTATCTTGGTAATCATGTTGAAATCGCCCCTAGTGATCCACAGTGGATGCAGCCTATCAGTGTTGATTGCTAAGAGGGAATTTAGGATTTCTATATTGTGCATGCCCTCCTAGGGAAAATACACGTTGGTTAGATGCCTGTGTATGTTGGTCCCTATGATGTGAAAAGTTGCTTGAATAAAATTCTTGTTAGCATGGATGTCATTGAGCACAATGGAACGAGTGTCCCGTATGACTACTAAGCTTCCAGACGCCCCAGCGGCATCCACTACAGCTGTGAGACCTCTTGGCCTGGCTTTTGCTACAATTCTTTCCAGCGCAATTGAATTGCATTTGGTTTCTTGCAAGAATAGAATTTGTGTTTTTTCTTGCATTAACATGTTTTTGAGTAGTATACCTTTCCCTAGGCCATTGAGCCCTCTAATATTCCATGATATTAACTTCATTAAGAGGTGTTGTGGAGGGAGTTGAAGTATTTGGTAAGCTTGGAGTACTTGCTTGAGTCCACTAGAATTTATCCTATTTGAATTGTTCGCTGGAGATCTGTTTTCCTTCCGTGTTTTTTGTTATCTTTGGTAATAAGTCTCCCATCCCACAAGCTATCAGTCTGAATACCTAGATATTTTTGCCTTTGTGCCCTTGAAAGCATCACCTCTATATTATCTAGTTGTTGAGCTGGAATCTTGTCATAAGTTTTTGCTTTGCATGCCTGCTCTAGGCCTAAAATGTCTAGCTGCCCAATGTCTATATTTTTTGGTTCCTCTTCCATGTTCTGGGATTCATTTAGTTCTTCAGTTGTCTCTCTTGATATTCTGGAATCAGATTGTATGTTGTCTACCTCCATTCCTTGAAAATTCCATGTTGGGGCCTTATGCTTGGCAGAGGGAAAAGGGTCTTGGGGCAAAGGATCTTCCTGGAGTGACTTGGAGTCTTCATGAATGTGTTGCTTGTCCTTCTATGTCTTCCTCTCTTGGGAAGCATGATCTTCAGGGTTAAGATCATTTTGTCAGGCTAATGCTTCAAAGTTGTTGCTCGTGGAAGGCTTGGAAGAGCTGGCTTGAGGCTTCTTAGGATTTGAAGCTAGTTTCTTATGGCTTTTCCTACGACTGGCTACTTTGGTGAAGCCATCTAATTCAGGCTTATCAGGAACAGATGGGGATGATGATTTTTGATTTAAAGGACAGTCCCTAAATAAGTGGCCCATGGCATGACATCTTCTGCATCTAAACGGCACATGTTCATAATCAATTAACTGAACCCATTCAACATCTTCATGGAAAAGACTTACCACATCTGGAAGTGCCTTGCTAAGGTGTATGTAGACATAGATTCATGCGTAAGAGGTGTATCTACGGAGTTTTGTTTCCTCTGCGACTTTGATAAATTCTCCCAGTACATTTCCAATTTCTTAAAGAGATTCTTCTTCCTAGTATTCCATGGGAAGAGAGTAGAGTCGTATCCAGACTGGAGCCCAGCTGAGGTCCTCTTTGTTAGGGTTGAAGCGTTCTACCCATCCCCTGAGATACAGGTCGACAACATTGAAGAAATACGACCCTCCATCCAAAACCCTATTCCGGTCCTCTAAGTAGTTAAAAATGGCTGTAAAGAACCCCTTAGGACCCAGCTGCAGCGTGATGTGTCCTTTCAGGTTCCATTTAGTTGCAATCCAACCCCATAGCGCTTTCTTAATCGGCCAAAGTCCTATGAACTTGCCTATCAGTGCATGGTCCCTCATAAACTGTATCTGAGCATTGATTTGGTGACTTGGAAAAATTACCTTCAGACATTCAGTTGCCACTGGCTTACATGTGGTCAAGGTGACTTTGTGCTGTTCTTTGTCATCCTTTCTAGCTTGTTGAGAATCCATATCCGTGCTGTCCTCAGTTTGATCCACTGGTTTGTCGGTTTCCTCATTCCTTTACTGCTCTTCATTTTCCTGTGGGGAAGGCGCTGCGTCCTCCCCTTGCGGGGGGGTTCATGATGATTGTATATGCCCTGATTGATTTGAATGATCGTGTTACTGATGTTATTGGAAGGTCTACAAAGTTCTGAAACAAATTGTCGTTGCAGAGGATGCAGAAACCCTAGAACATTGTATGCAGAGCGCTCGTTCAACTCCCACTAGTTAAATTAATTAATATGAAATCATTTACTTTTTTCTAGGAAATAAAAAAAATCTCATTTAACATATTAAATATACTTACAAATGTACAAATCAAGGCATGTAGACCTTTCTAGCCACTATGATGTGTGGCCCTTCATTTTGCAACCCTAGCCTTGGAGACTTTATCTTGAAACATATACTAATTGAATTTAACTATGCATGGAAAAAATATAAAATTAGTTTAAGAAATTTGAGATAATATTATAAGAAAATTCAAATACTTGGTTACTCTCCTCACTAAAAATCTTCTATTCATCCAACTTCTCATACGTTTTTCCAAGTTCTTTCCATACTTTTATACTTCATCAAGTGACCTCCTTTTGAGCCTTTCCTCATGCGACATTTTTTTTTTTTTATCTTATTTGTTTGAGGGTTAGCCCTTTAGGAAGTATTGATTCACCAATAAGGTTTCCTTGATTTCCCCTTTTGACTCGGTTATAAACATAGTACCTCATTTCCTTTTAGTTGGTTCAAAAACACAAAAGATATGCCATATCACAATTGTTTCAATATAGGAAAGGGTAATGTGCTTGGTGATTTTAAGATATTCAGATTATGAGTTTCATCTTTGGTCTTGCTCCACTACTAGAAATCTTGGATAATACCCTATTGGAGTCCCTACATAAGCTAAAACGTTGGTTCACTATCAGTAGGCTTGGACAAAACCACGGTGAAGTCACTTGCATCACCTCCCTGTGAAAGAATCCTTTCTCTTTTTTCACCCTTTATTTATTTATTTTATAGGACTATGATTTGACACTTATTCTTTTCAATAGGAAGAAGTGGTATCCCGATTAATTGAGAGAAAAGGAGCTTGCCCCTTCAAAGAATTATTTATATAACCTATGATATCAGTTTTCTCTCTTTAGATTTTCCCCTTATACTTTCTCTACTATATTGTATAAGCATATAACACACCAAGTAGATTCACACCAAGATGAGGAGTTCAAGTACTAGAATATGTACAGATTTAATAGGTTCCATTAAGGTTTTAATTTTGGATGTATCATATTTTCCACCTAGAAGTAGCTCAACCTAAGGCATATTCCCAAACTAATAAGAAGAACAAACATATAGCCAAGTGTTGTGGCTGTCACATTTTCTCTTTTATTCCACCACAAGGTCCTTCTGGGCCATGCATTTGCACACTAAGTCTTATTTATGTACAATGACCAAAACATAAAATAAGATATGAATTGACTTGAAATGACATACATATGAGTGACACATAAAAAAGAACAAAAATAAAAGGAAATATTGTATAGGAAACACAACTTATATTGTCTATTGAAAATAATGCTTTAAATATCGACCATTTATTGGAAGAGGGCCAGTCCTCCCGTCTAAAGATTTCAACTGGAAAGTATTATGATCAAGATTTTCTTTGATGGTGAATGGACCAATCCACAAAGGTTGGAACTTCATGTGTATTCCTTTATGTTTGTGGGATTTTTCCCACTTCAATACTATGTTACCCACATCGAAACTCTGTCCCTATGGATTTCTTGTCGAACTAGCGCTTAATATGGTTTTGATGGATGAAAGAACTTTCTTTTTCTTTGTGCCTTTCTTCCTCAATCTTTGGTAAGGTATATATCCATATTTGAACTAGGAGGCAATGTCTACCTTGGGAATCTTGGGAGAGTTGCAAGGCTAGGAAATGTAGGTTCAGAGGCAAGATGGCTTCCTTACCATAAAAAGAAAGTATTGTGAGGTTTTGAGGGAAGGCATACGAGGAACATGGTCAACCCATAAAGCAATTGTCAAACCATTGTGTCATTTCCTTTACTTAGAGAAGATGGTTTTATTGATTATGCGAATAATATTTTGTTCATTGATTCAACTAAACCATTTTCTTGTGGTTAATAGTTAGATAGATGATTTAATAAAATACCATTTTCTAATGTGAATTCAGAAAGTTTCAATGAAGAAAAATAAGTCGCATTATCAAAGAAAAGTGACGTTGGAACGCCAAATTTGGTTATAATGTTGTCTTCAACAAGGATGACTTCCCGATCATTAACTTGTCTTATAGGAACCACTTCTATCCACCAAGTAAAATAATTTGTATTTGTTAGAATGTATCAGAGTTGCTTTGACAAATGTGGAAATATTTCACCGATAACATCTAGTCCCCATTATTGGAATGGTTCCTCAACTGCTACTGGTAGCAGTGGGGTGGCTAAATTTTGGTCTCGGGTGACACATCTCTAACAATCTAGGAACTTGTGAGCATAAGCATGAGAATCTTAGAATAAGGTGGGCTAATAATAACCAACCCTCACTACTTTATATGCAGTTGTATCACCCAAAAAATGACCACCTGTCGGTCCATCGTGTAGATCTCTTAGCACCTTCTTCATATCTTGTGCCTAAAGGAATCTTAGCAAGACATCATTATGGTGATTTCTAAAAATAACTCCATGAAATAGCTGATAATATAGAGCTTTAAGATGGATTTCCCTCTTTTTTTTATTCGACAAATGAGCAGGAAATGTGTCGTGATCTAGCAATTGTCGTATATCGAAATACCATGGCATTATAGGTTTGGTCTGGGGAACATGTTCAAAATTATAAATTTTTATTTCCTAATCCCAACTTGAAAGATCTTGCTTGGGAGAATCTCTTGCTTCAGCTGCAAATTGGCAGAGGTCATGACCCCTAATGGTATGATCTGGTTTAAAATCTAGATCATATTCTTGTAAATAGGTCATCTAATTTTCCTTCTTCTCACCCAACTCCTGTTTCATGAAGAACATTATGATTGCTGGATTAGGAAGAAATATGATCATGTGAGCTTTAAGAGGATAGGGCCTGAAGTATTTCACTACCTTATACACTACATAATCTTGTTTATCAATGGCAGGTGTACCACCCTCCTCCAACATTTACCCAAGCTAATCAGTCCACTGGGGTAAGAAATATGTGACAAATAGTTACTATGATGTGATTCAACTCCCCAAGTATAGTTAAGGAAGTAGAATAGACAAAACAAAACCAAACTGACTTTTCTCAGGAGCTACAAGACCTTCATGAGACAACCAACCCTTCGAGGTTCCCAATCCCTGAGACAACTTGCCATCTTGTTGAGCTAGACCCCCAATCGCTCCCATGATAATATTTTCATGCGACTAAGACCCTCCAATCGCTCCCACAGTAAGGAATGCATGTGACTATGGCCTTTTCTAGGCAGTTCTTAGCTAACGACCCTAGATTCTGTGACACTTTTTCAGGGCTAGGTCTGAAGCCTCTACCTAGAACTTCACAAAACATCTAGAAATGATAAATAAAAATGAATTAAAGCTACTAATGTAAACATTGGTTCAAGGACTTGACCTGAACCCTACTAGCCATGAGAGGAATTTCATCAAACATATGACGACCATGTAATCTATAGGTCATAACCACATATTTGAGGATAAGGGTCTCATACTTATCTGAGAATCATCAAGAAGAATTGATGCCTTATCAAAATAGCTGCAATATCATCTATTAGGTCATATATTCATTCCAATTTCGTGTACAAGTCAAATCATGATTAGATCCATAACCAAAGTTTGTCATGAACCATGCTTATACCAAGTAGATAACCAACATAATAACAAGAGTAGAACATCCATTAAAACCACATATTAAGAAGTACATTTACACATGAAATACCAAAGGAAAAGGAGTTATTATTAATGTATGCATAAGCCAACCAAGTCAAGGATTTCCATGAACCACCCGACCATAGATTGAGATGAACCAAATCTTTCTTTCACCCAATCACCCCCATGCGATATTCCAAGCATGAAAGTGGTACTCACAACATAACCAATCAGTGCTTCCTCAGGCTTTATAGTCTATCCACCAAGGTATTCCTAGTCTTGACACCCTCATCAATACAACCAGGCTTCACCGCAATCCTGCCAGATCACTAGGCCCTAAACAAGCATGGATTCCTTAGGATCTCACAACGTAAACCATGAGGAATTTGTCTGTCTCCACCTATAGACTTTATTGTGTATCCCAACATTACTAGTCAAGGGATTACTAGACCTATGAGGTCTCCAACCTCTGGGATTTATCATGTATCCCGCCATTACCCGTCAAGGGATTCCTAGGCCCAATCAAGGGTACTCAAAACCAGGCATTGTCGTATATCCCACCAATGATATATGATACATACCTCAAAAACTCCAGGAACTTAGCCATGCACTCCTCAACCATCATTGATCCTATCTTTATCTCATAGAATTCCTTGGCTTTGCTATCATAGTACCTCTCTGACAAATATTTCTTCTTAAAATGTTTATTGAATTCATGCCAACTTAACTCCTTTGTCCTAATGTTTCTCACCCACTTCACATCTTCCCACCAGATGTTTGCTTTCCATTTGAAGCTGAAGATTGTGTAGAAATTTCACCTGTAGAACAAACCGATATATGCAATGTACTAAAGCATAATACTTGTTCTACTTCTACAAAACATTAAGTAGAAGCATAATCGAATTCATGAGCAACATCAAGTAGAAACATGCATAACTGATCAAGATAAATAATCACACATAACACAAGACATATATAGGGGAAAGCACTAGCATAAAACCCCAACCATGTATTATCAATCAAGTGGAAATCCTCTTCACAATACAAAAGGAATCAGCTCTCAAGCTATTGAGATCTCAATGAACTATGAAGATATGAAGATATATCTCATGAACCAACCAAGCCCTGTTTATGTAGGCTTTAACTATAGTCCTTGCATAGTTTTTTTAGGAAATAATAGCAAAAGCATATGCTATTAATTCCAAACATACCAAAATAACCAATGGTCCAACTATGCAATCCTTGAGGACACTAGTTCCTCAACCATGCAAAAACTACTTACTAGAAATAGTCAAGCATCTGATAGTACACTGTCCCACATCTGATCTCAACTGGGTCTCTGACAAAACTGACATGCAATAGTTATCCATGAGTGAATCCTCAGTTATCTAAAATAATAGTTGTCACATGCATGCAAGCATTAACAAAATATATTTTATTATTTTAAAAACTTGTTAAAATAATCTAACGGACTTGAATAGTTAGAACTAAGTCAACTCAATCTCTCATTATAGAACTGAACCTTATCTCCTTTAATGAAGGGATAAATTCCTAAATCAAGGGAGAAAATAATTGCATGATCTCACAAAGACTTCAAGTTTAATTTTCCATAATTAATTAACTCATGGAGATTAATTAATTAATATTTTAAACTGCTGTTAAGACCAAATTCGTTTTTACTTCCTATAGTTAGACCAGGGACTACTAAAAATAGGAAGGGACCCATAAATGCTATTTTTAGAACTTTCTATTTTTAGCAGTTTCACCTCTCACCGAATGTGGCCAATGACCTCACTGACCAAATTGCTAGTTTTAGACATGTTATTTTTAGCAGGTCTATTTTTAGCATGTTCTAAATTTAACATTTCTTGTTGCACATTTTTCAACACTTCCTCTCAACAAGAAAGGCTTCTTCTCAAACTCGATCATGTAACTCTGGAATGTTTTGCATGGAACACATCTACCCAATCCACTTGCTCCAACAACACTTGGAACAAAAACACTCCCAACTGACCACTTTGTTGGGCTAGGAACATACTTTGATGTTGAAGCTCTACTTGTTGCTGACAAGTGCTCCCTCTCTGACATCTGCGCTACTACAACATCTCCATGCATCTTGCACCATTGCACACCTCTCTGTGCCACCTAGCACTATGCAAAACACTTGTGCCTCTTGCATTGCTGCAGTCTACTAGCTATGCACTGTCCTAGGATTCCCTGCACTATCGCTCTCTCTGCCACTCCATCCACATCTGTCTCTACTCAATTACTCAGTTCCTGCTACTCCACATCAGGGCTCTTGTAGCAAGGTCTCATCCAAGAGGTTAGGTACCTCAAGGATCCTATCCCTCCTCCTTGGGAAGATCACTCTATATCGCCCCACCTCCTACTTGGAGGTATGACTGCATGTGATCCCTCTACCCACCTGGCTCGAAGTTTACCCCTACTGGTGATCTCTGCATGAGTTGATGTCTACTCAATCTCCTCTCAGCTTCCCTTGTTGTGGCTACTCCACAACCTCCTGAAGATGCTGCACCAATTGTGGCTCCTCCACAATCATCTGAGACTTCTTCTAGCTCTGCATGTTGAGAGGTAAATACCCTCCCTCTCAACCACCAAGTCTCCATCAGTTGCCTTGCTGCTCAAGGCTTTGCATGTATCTTGAACCTCAAGAGCATACACATTCTTGACCCGTGAACCAATATGCTTCACATGTCTAGTGATGATGTGTCTAAGGAAACCTTTCCCTTACTGAAGACTACATCATAGCCTCTGTTTTCCAGCATCACGATCGACACCAAGTTTCTCTTTAGTCCTGGTACATACTTGACATTAGTCAAGGTAAGGCGAGCTCCATGCTCCCTCTGAAAAAATAACCTTGCCTACACCCGAGACACTATACTTCTCATCATTACACATCATTATGAGTATCTGTAGATCCTTCTCCTCCAAAGTACTGAACAAACTCTTATTGCCAGTCATGTGGAAAGAAGCTCCACTATCAAGAAACCAACCATTTCCCACCATGGATGAAACCATGCATGCGAAGAGTGTGAAATCCAACTCAAACTGTGAAGCAAGTGCCTCACCTTCAGATCCTTCCTCAAATCCCTTCTTGGAATTCCTCTGTGAACAATTTGCAGCATAATGGCCCACCTCGTGACAACGAAAGCATCGCACTTTCGGTTTGTCAACCTTCTTCCCATCATTGGAAGAACTGGATTTGGAAAGAGAAACCTTCTCCTTCCCCTTCTTCGCCTTACTCGCTAAGGCACAGTTCTCCTCATCATGCATGGATGAAGAATTATCTCTGGTGTTCCATTTAATCTCCTCCTACATCAAATCCGACCATAGTCGTTCCTAGTATGGCAATTTCTCCCTTCCATTCACCAAGTCCTGATAGCTATGCTATCTCTTAGGAAGGCCAAGGAGTGCTAGACTCACCATATCATCATCCGATGTCACGACCCCTACACTTGCAAGCTCATCCCTGCATATGATGAGCTTGGTCAAATACATAGAGATCGTCTCATCCCTTTCACACTTGATCTTTCGAAGTTTGTCCTTCAATGCCAGCTTCCTCTGATCACTGCTATTTTGATATAAATCTTTCAATGTTTTCCACATTGCATGCAGAGGCTCCTTCCCATGGAGGCTCGAGACAATGTGATCTCCCACTCCCTCCAAGGGAATTCTCCTAGCTCTAGCCACACACTTCCTCCATTCCACCTGCTCAGTCTTGTCAGTAGGCTTAGGAATTTCTTGATCAATGAAATCCTTAAGGCTATTAGCTTCCAAAATTGTCTCCATGCGATCCTTCCAATCTATATAGTTTGATCTGCCATCAAGGGCATACTCAAGCCTCAAACCATAGAACCCCATCAATGAAATAGATGTGATAAGAACTTGAGATCTATATCCCGAATAATAAAATTCGAATTTCTCCTGCTAGTATATTGTTCTTGCTTGATAACTTGTGCTCCGATACCATGTAGAAATTTTCACCTGTAGAACAAACCGATATATGCAATGTCCTAAAGCATAATACTTGTTCTACTTCTACAAAACATTAAGCGGAAGCATAATCGAATTCATGAGCAACATCAAGTAGAAACATGCATAACTGATCAAGAGAAATAATCACACATAACAGAAGATATATTTAGGGGAAAACACCAGCGTAAAACCCCAACCATCTATTATCAATCAAGTGGAAATTCTCTTCACAATACAAAAGGAATTAGCTCTCAAGCTATTCAGTTCTCAATGAACTATGAAGATATGAAGATATATCTCATGAACCAACCAAGCCCTATTTATATAGGCTTTACCTATGGTCCTTGCATAGTTTGCTTAGGAAATAATAGCAAAAGCATATGCTATTAATTCCAAACATACCAAAATAACCAATGGTCCAACTACGCAATCCTTGAGGACACTAGTTCCTCAACCATGCAAAAACTACTCACTAGAAGAAATCAAGCATCTGATAGTACATTGTCCCACATCTGATCTCAACTGGGTCTCTGACAAAACTGACATGCAACAGTTATCCATGAGTGAATACTCAGTTATCTAAAATAATAGTTGTCACATGCATGCAAACATTAACAAACTATATTTTATTATTTTAACAACTTGTTAAAATAATCTAACTGGACTTGAATAGTTAGAACTAAGTCAACTGATTCTCTCATTATAGAACTGAACCTTATCTCCTTTAGTCAAGGGATAAATTCCTAAATCAAGGGAGAAAATAATTGCATGTTCTCACAAAGGCTTCAAGTTTAATTTTCCATAATTAATTAACTCATGGAGATTAATTAATTAATATTTTAAACTACTGTTAAGACCAAATTCGTTTTTACTTCCTATAGTTAGACCAGGGACTGCTAAAAATAGGAAGGGACCCACAAATGCTATTTTTAGAATTTTCTATTTTTAACAGTTTCACCTCTCACCCAATGTGGCCAATGACCTCACTGGCCAAACTACTGGTTTTAGACATGCTATTTTTAGACATGATATTTTTAGCATGTCTATTTTTAGCACATTCTAAATTTAACATTTCTTGTTGCACATTTTTCAAGAAATTGGTATTCTAGCCTTCATATTCTTTGTGTAATTATGCAACTCAAAGAAGTTCTTCATCCCAAGTAGCCTTGCCTCTACATCCTCCAGCTTCTGATATAACACAAGAAATTATCATGTAAGGAAATTTGAATTAATCTTTGCCCTACCCAACTCTCAACATGGAATCAGAGTTATGGTCACATTCAAACTAAGGGATTCTAAGTTATGGTTACAATGACACTCAAGGATTGGTTTAAAGTCATGAATGGAGATAAAATCACCTACATATATCCTCGGTATTTATCACAGTTCGATGATATACAATCTCAAATGAAGAATTTTCTTGAATAGGCTTCAATAAGAATCTTGGACATAGACTACAATACCTCAACTCATATTAAGGCTACAATACTGCAATTTCGGTTGAGTATTACAATAAGACAATTTAGGATAAGTACTACAATGGGACTAGTTTGGATACATATATGAATTTCTCAAATAATTTCATGACAATAGTCTCACGTTCCATGCTACCCATAGTCTTGGTGCTATGTTGGTTGGATAAAAAGGATCTTGGTGCCACAATAAAAGATCACAAGATGGTTAAGCAATATTAGTCAAAAGATGAAGTCTATATGCTAGATCATAGTGCTTAGAACTCAGGTACATTGCAGTAGTTTTGGTGCCTCTCACAATCTTGAAAACTTGAGGATACGCACTCAATGACATATAGAAGAAGATCATCTACAACACAATGCTCAAACATAGGTCTCACTATACCACAATCATATTTTGTATGGACAATAATCGATGTGGAATGAATGTGTACATTGATACAGTCTTAGTAATACTAATTCATAGGTTGCGGTACTATAAGGTGATGATCATAGCAAGAGATCTCGATGCTCCATGGTTCTACATGATGTTGCAACTTCAAAAGAATTCTACAAGGTTCCATATTCCACTTGTGTGATAGACATACAATGCCATCTCAAGTATGTCAACAATTTGTTAATCATAAGGATCAGATGTATAAGTCAAATTGTCTTGAAGGCAAGAAGGAAAGCCTCCTATCATTGCAACAAGGATCTTATATGAAGGAAGCATCAATGCATTTACTTCAACCACTTTCAACATAAACAAGGTGAATATTTTATCTTCACGAGCCAAGTAGGTACCTTTCATGCTTATAATAAATTTTGGTTAAATGACTTCATTTTGCAAGGAAATAGATAAGTTGGTTGGGTGATCGAAGGTCCTTGCATGGAATAAGGAGGATTTTCATAGTCCTCATAGACAAGTGAAGTCATTGAACATATCAATGAAAAATGTTTCCTTTGAATTCATGGGAAGGAATACTTTTAAGGTACTCTCACATAAACAATATTGGAGACATCAAAGAAACCGGAAGATGAATTATGAACATTACAAAGAAAGTTCATATTACTGGAAAATATAGGAGGAGTTGAGGAAAGGAATTCCATGGTAAAAGGGAGTAAGAAATCATTAATATTGTCTCTCCCACTATATGTGTCTTTATGGATCCTAGATCCTGCATAATTATGTCTACAATAAGATGCAGTGTGACATCTTGGAAGTATTAGAAACAAGAACTTGTGACATCATCATGAGGGTAACAAATTCATGGGATAAGTAAGTTACCTCATTAAACTTGTGATTTATATGCAATATATAAGAATACAAGTTGAGGGAAAAAGTGTTGAGGACTCAAACATTTTCTGGAAGGAAAGGAAGTTTGAAAAATTCTAGTACTCAAAAAAGGGAAAAAGAGCATAGCTGAAATTCATTGCTATGGAAGTAAAAGATTATGTACTTTATAGGAAATATGTTCTTAGCCTAAGAAGGAAAATAACAAGAAGGATAGGTAAAGAATTCCATTTATCGAAGCAGTGGAGGACGCTGAAACAAGGAAGTCTAAGGAAGAGAAGCATTAGAAGTAAGAGCTCATAGGGAAACATGAAGTATCACTAAAACAAAATATATGGTAGTTAACTTTGAAGAATATAGCTCTTGGTAACCTCATTGAAAGATCAAAGGAAGAATTCATCAAGAAAAAGTCTCATCATACATCATTCAAAAGGGAAACATCGGATGAATAAGGATATGCGAGATCCTTAAGATTCTTTGATGGAATCCTCATCGAAGGATTCAGAGATCTAAAGTGGAAGAAAGTGTTTCATCTTGAACTCAAACTTGTGAAATTCATGGGATGATGGTATGATGACATAAGAGACGAAGCAAATTGAGGGTTTGAAGATCCTATTAGTCAAGGAAGCTACTCAAAGAAGCCTAAATGACTTAAAGGTAAATGAGATATGTATGTTTATATTTGATTTTAGAATGTCATGTTGTATAGTTACAGGGTAACTTGGATCACTATTCTATATTGAGAAGCATGATCAAAGGAAAGGAATCACCTCCTTTGAAAATATGTCGGAAGACATGGTTCACACTAGATGAAATCAACATAACATGTCCTCATATGAAGTATGAGTTGGTTCACTACAATTGAGGAACTCTGATTGGAAGCTCCTGGGAAAGAAACGTGTGAAAAAAGGAAGGAAGAGATCATGAGACATGAAACCTTGGTAAAGGAAATCAACATCCAGAAGACCAATAAAGATTTGACTAGAAAATCTTCGAGAAATATATGAAGATTTTGATGAAAATCTGAAAATGATGGAGACCCTTGACAATGAATATCTTTTGGAGATGTGTCAACATGTATGCAAGATGTTGATAAAAATTGGAAGATGTCATGATGAAAGACCATCACAAAGGTAATTTTGATTTAAGTATTCATTTCTTATTTTGAATAATATATAGATGAGATTATATAGGGCTTCCAAAGGGAAGTATATATCTTCCACCGTTGATGACCATATAATAAGGTGAAAGAAATATGTGTTAAAATTGGAAACTAGGGCCAAAATCCATACGGGTCTTCTTATTTATGGCATTTGATATTTTTCTTGGATTCCTCTCATCTAGAGGTGTAGGATTGATCTAAATATCATCTAATTCTGACATGTATTCATGGAGATATGAATTTGTTTGTGTTATGGAACAATTCATCAAGGTCGACCAGCAACCAAATTACCCACACTTGTCCTCAACGTTTCACCATAAATAGGAGAGGTCTTCAAGTCATTTGGGCACTCATCTCTTGTGATACCTCTCTCCACTCATTTGGGTTTTAGTGGAAAGAGAGGCCTCGAAGAGAAGGCATATACGATGCCCTAGAGGAGATTCCCTAGACCTTAACGCAGTCATGGAGATAGACTTTAACAAAGTCATGGAGAGAGAATTTAACACAATCATGGAGCACAAACCTTAACATAGTCATGGATGATTCTTCTATAATGTAGCAAGGAGAAGTTCTAACATTGTCAATGTGCCCTAAATGAAGGTCTATATGAGACCCTAAGCTTCTGTCCTAAAGTGACCTAAACATTGTCCTGAAGGTATCATATTGTTGCATAGGAAGAAGACACCTTGTTATAGTCAAGGAGGATCTTCCACGCAACATGGAAAGGCTATCTATTCGTTGTCTTAATAGAGACTTAGCCACTGTCATAAAATTCCCTATCCATAGTCCTAAGTTCCCTAACCGCGGGCTTGATCTGCTGCTCTTGAAAAGTCCTCATCCACAGTCCAACTAGGAGTAATCTGGCCTTAGAGAATGGAGGGTCAATCTATTCCCTTGCCACAGATAAAAGAGGAGCTAATGCTGCCCTAGTCACAGTCCTAAAGGAGGTCACCTTGGCCATAGTTGGAGAGGCCCTAATCAACGTCAAATGAAGGAGGAAATCCATAGATAAAGGAGGCCCTTACACGTTGTTTCACAACTACAATTCTAACAGTTGGTTGTTGTCCAGAAGGAGGCCTTACACAGTCACCTAGATGTTGGTCTAATGCCATATTGCTTTAGGTGACAACATGGCCATTTCAGTATTGCTTGGGTATGATATTCTGGACAAAATTATCCAATAAGGAGGAGCTATGGGGCTACTGCATAAAGGTTTATTTTGTCACTGTGTGAAGGAACACAGTTACAGTCAACTATTGGGCTAGGCCGCAAGCCATAGCCAGCAGTTGGAGGCCTCTTTAAGTCCTGCATTCATACCCTATAAGGCAGGGTACCATTGGAGAAAATGTGTGCAGGCAAGTTGCAGTCAATAGGTGGACTATGGGGTTAATTTAGAGTGTTGTAGCTCACATCGTTTATGCTCTATCTATTGTCCAGGTCTACTATGAAATGCATAAGTCCGTACTAAATATGAAATGTGGCATATCAACAGGCTTGACATGATCAGTGAAGCAACAAAGGAGGAAAATATTTATAGAAGGAAAGCTTCAATACTCTCAATATTTGGTTGAGTTTCTCTAGGCTTATCATCTGCTGCTTTGTGTCATATTCATGGTGAAGATCTCTATGTATGGTCTCCTTTTTTGGAAAGTCAAAGTGTTGACTTCAAATGTATTTGTACTATCTCTCTCTGCTGAAACTATTGAAGAATATAAGAAGAATTAATCAAGGGTTTCCCCACATTAGGGTTTGTCCCTGGCTGGTGCCACTTCTTGTGTCCTCTTGTCTTTGCTTGTCTTATGATGTTTATGTTTATGTTCTATCTACACTTTACTATCATGCCGATTTGATTTCTAATTTGAATATAGTCATTGGGCTAAATGAAAAATTGAAGTAAATTGCTCTCAGCATAGAACATTCCTAAAATTAACATGGTATCAAATCTGAGGTGAAGACAAAGCCTAAGAAAGAGTGAAGGAGAAATTACCGAAGATAGTTGGAAAGGACAAAAGGCTCTATGGGTTCCTCATCCCACATCCCAAGAACAAGAAGTGATGGATTATATGAAGGGTAAAATCCTTGAGCCTCCATCAAATGCATCAGTTGCTCAAAAGAAAAAACTTTCCAAGGGTGAATTTGAAGTGAAGAAGATAATCAGAGATTCCACTGACAAGTATCTGTTGGCCTACCTAAAGGTCACTTCAATGGAAATTCCAGATCTAAGGGTGGAAGGAAGGGAAGATGCCTTGCTTGTAATAAGTTTGGTTATTTTGCGAGGAAGTGTCCAAATAGAAGGGACACATCTCATGATGATGATCACAATCATTGTAGGGGCATATTCAATGATCGAAGAAATGACAGGTACAATGGAAAAGGAAAAAGGAATGCAGGACATCATGGAAATGGCCAACTCTTCAAGAAAGAAAGGAACTCCAGGTAGGAAGAATCAAATGTTGTTTTTGATAAGAAAGAGGAGTATTATCTTATATTGGCCCTCTCCTCTGGACTCATTGGGAAATTGGCTTATTGATAGTGGTGCCTCAAGGCACTTTACTGGATACTAGGAAGTGCTCTCAAATTTGTCAGAGAAGGAAAAAATCTTGGAGATTATCATTGGAGATGATGCCACCTATGCCGTAAAGGGTGTAGCGAATGCAAAGTTGTGAGGGAGCGCTCCCCCCCGCTTTGAACTTGCTCCCAATTCGCGCTCCAGGTGGGAGCGGCTTGGGAGCGCGCTCTCGATAAAAAAAATTTCCACTCCTTGCCAAAATCGGGAGCGTCGCTCCCTTCGCTCCCTGAGCGAAAATTAAAGCTCAGGAGCGATCAGGGAGCGATTGCTCCTGATCGCTCTCGAGCTTTTAATTTTCGCTCCTAGAGTGGCGCGTGCGATGACGGGAGCGATTTGTGCAAAAAACTTTCCGCGGACGCCAAAAACAAATTTCATTTAAAAAAAAAATATTGTTGTAAAAGGGCTTGGGGGTTAAAAAATATTTCATTGTGACTTGAATGAGTTGAGGAGAGCAAAGGAGTGAGGAGAAACGAGGAGTGAGCACCGAGGAGCAAGGAGCAAGCTTGCAAGGAGGTTAGTAACTTCGTAATTTAGTATTTTAAACCTTAGTTAGGTAGTAATTTAGTAATTTAGTTTAGTTTAGTTTATTTAGGAAAAAAATCATGAATCTAAATAAATTAAATAAATTAAATTAATTTTCTCATTCCTATTCCCATTCTCATTCCCATTAAATTTTGCAGATTCAAAAGCCTACAAATATCAAACATCATGGACGTGGCTGAATTTCTTGGCAGTTTCCTCTTCTTGGTCCCTTTTATGGTTATTATGGTGCTGGAGAGTATGAAACGGAGGGGCCAAAATGAAGTGGGGGATGAAGAAACTAGAGAAAGTGGATTTGATGAAAACCACGGTGAGGAAGAGCTGGAGGAGGGTGAACATGAATCTCAAAAAACTAAACAAGACCAAACCCCATTGTGGAAATATGTTAACAGGCCTGAAGCAGGGAAAGGGGGTGAAACCACTAAATTTCATTGCCCCCATTGCAACAATAATTACACAGGTTCATACACACGTGCCATAAAACACCTTTGCGGGAAAAGGCCATGGGATGGAGATAAACAAATAGGAATCAAAACAATATATAGAGCCAAATACATAAGGGAAGAGGAGGAAGCCTAATAAAAATCTAAAAAATCAAGGGGTTTCTTTGAACCAAGCTCACAATCACAAGCACAAAGAACTCCTTTAGCATCCTCCCAAGGCAATGGATTTGGAGGCACAGGGTCACCAACTTTAAGGCATAGAACCATATCAGATTTCCTTGATGAGGGGTGTACGAATGATGTGGATTCAAAGGTTTACAAGTTTCTTTATGCATGTGGGATACCATTCAATGTTCTTCGCTCACCTTATTGGCATGAAATGGTTTCTTCCATAAATGATGCCCCTAAAGGATACAAGAGCCCTAGGTATGACAAGG
>APFE031189505.1:49096-60525 GCA_000404065.3 Pinus taeda
AAATGTCACTCTCGCTCCCCTCTTTCACTCCCACTCCTGAGTAACACTAAGCGAATGTTACTAATGAGCACCAATATTGCAGCAAGGATGCTGCAACTCATGGGCAACTAGCTTTACTTATCAACCCGGGGTTAGTACAAACTTGGAGGTGATAGTGTTGTATGCACAAGTAAAAGTGATGGTTCTACCTATTGTCACTATTCATCTGGCGAGAGACCTCTGGGGTACCAAGCCAGAATTCTATAGAGTTAGAAGAAGCTTGATTCTTTGATGGAAGAAGGGCAAATATATTGTAAGAGAGTTACTCTACTGCAGTAATGGAGAAGGCCAACATGTAATGCTAAACCACACCATACCCTAATTAATCATTCAAGAAGCTATGCTAAGAAGAATGTCTAAATCAACAATAAACAAATGCTACTATCTAAGTTGCAGAAGTAAAAATCATCAAACCATACTAATGTGCAAGCAAAGAAACTAAACTAAATCTGTTTTCACTTTTTTTGTTTTTTACGTAAAATCAAGTATGCAAACTAATTGTTCATGTGGATGTGACAGGTGGATGGAAGGTGTTTGAGGATGGTTAGAAGGTTTATGAAGTGGTTGGATAGTGTTTAGGGGTCCTAGGAGGATTTTTGTGACTTCTTAGAGGTTTCCCATCATTTCGGCCTCAAAACAGGCTATTTCAGGAAAACCTACAGGATGTACTAGAAACCTACATGATGATCCTGTAGGAATTACAAGAAACCTACAGGATACAGCCGAGATCTAATTGCGAGGTGTTGAAGGTGTTGGGAATCTTAGGAAAGGTGTGTGATGGGTGGAATGGAGTGTTATAAGGCCTAGGATCACTCATGAGTCAATACCCAAGATAAGAGATGGCTAGATTCGCTCAATGTGTTTAGGAGAATTCCAATGAAAAATGATGAAAAACTAATGAGGGTGGTGGTGAAACAAGGTATGGCTAAGGTGGATGAAGTGGAAGGTGGTTGCTGGTTATTAAGTCTTGGTCTCCTCATGAAGTACCTTCTCTGCATAAAACATGTGTGTCTTCCAAAAAGAACTATGCAACAAGATACATTTTCATAAGCTAGAAATGCATGAATCAACTACCTATATTATGTATGAAGAAAGTTGCGGAAGGGAATGAAAGAATGAGTGAGATATTATTGCAAAAATGGAGATGGAAAAGGATGACAATGAAATATTCCTTGCAACACTAACCAACTACTGAGTTAAAGACAACAAACTCCAAAGCTCATAAAAGACTAGAAAATCTGTGTTTTTGGGGTTGCTGAAGGGTCCCTTCCTCAAGTCATGGTCCCAGAGGGAGGAAGTGAGGCTAAGACACATGCTAACAACCTTGTGGTGATCCTTTTTCTCCTTGCTAACCTGCTACTTGAAAGAAGGCACAAATCGAAGCAAACTATTACTGAAATAAGGCACAAATGGAAACAAACTATCACACAACCAATCTAATCTACACCACTTGTAATGGAAATGCATCTACTAAGAAAATTAACAATTAAGCTATGAATCTACACTAAGCATACATGTACAATAAATAGGAGCCTTGGTTGCTATGGTTGGGCCCTAACCCAAGAGATTCAACCCTCTGAGTTAACTCAGTGTTGGCTCAAAAAAATGTCATTCTTATTACCAAAACAACATATTACATAAAAAGAATTGTCACAAGTTTTGCAGCTCAAAAATAGAGTAGAGTTTTAAAATCAAAATATGAATCCTACTGAGGTCCTAGGCCTCTCCCCTTATACATTTTAAGTCTCCAACAACTTCTTTAAAATTAGGGAGGCTCGACTCCCAAACTCTAGATAAACTGGTGCTTTGTCTTTCACTTGCTTGGCTGCCTTCTAGTCCTCATGATTTGGTTGTTTGCACTCTGAGCTGATGGAGGAATATTCAAATGGATGGGTAGCAAATGAGGAGGATTTACCTCCTATAATCCCTCTTCCTTGTCCCATTCGAGTTTTGACCTTGTCCTTTGCCAAAATTCCTTTCTTTTCTCCTTTAATCCTACATTAAATGCACATTAGACCACAAAGAAAAATATCCAACTCCAACTCATCTCATAAACAAAATATAATCAAAAGTATGCAATAAGTTATGAGAATAGTTGGTTTGACTAAGCTAGGATGTTAAGTAGGGACCATATAATTACCCAATGATAAGGCTCATCATCACCCCCCTACCGAAAGTGTTGCTCATCCTTTGAGCAACTTAGTCAATATACATATCCTTCATGGCTTTGGTAGCCTCTCTGACATCCCATGCCTCTACTGTGGTCTCCTCTTCTTGTTCATATAATCCTGCTTTCTTTTATACCTCTTCCTACTGTCTCTTTTCTTCTTCTTGTTTTCTCCCTTCTATCATCCCTAAGAGTAGTGGTGGATTGAGTGGCCTATCCGTTTGACCTTCAACCTTTGTGTAGATTTCTTATACATAGGTGTTTTGTTGAGTGCCTCTCTCAACCTTTGAGGGGAGTGATATTCTCTTATCTTTAAGTTGTATGGTAGTGTGTTCCATCTCCTTAGGCAAGCATGTATACTATCATGTCCTAGTAGCCTAACATGTCCTCAAAATGTGAAATTGCTTTCTCTTGGGTAGCAAGATATCTAGGTTCCAACTGAGGGTCATTTGCAATCAAATTATGGGTACTGATGAGGGCCACGGGATTTGATTTTTAAGCTATGATCAAAAGAGGTTCAATTTTCTCTCTTGCCAATATCCTTTTCATCTCTGCTTCCCTTGACTGCTCATGGTTCATCCATGATGCCAAAGCTATTAATTGTAGATCTCCTAGCTTGGCATTACGGTACCATACATTCATGTTTGTGAGGGCCATGTTGTGTAAATAAAACTCAACCATTTTGGCCCTATCCTCTAGTGCACTTTGATCACAAAGATCAATAAACTACTTGTAGTCCTAAAATGGCATGGTTCCCCTCTATGCTAGTGTCTTAATCTAAAACTACAACCATTGTTCTTTGAGGTAGAGAGCATAGGATTTAGCTGGCATCCTACACTGGATTGCCTCCAAGGAGAGGTTGGCCATACATGCTAATTGGTTCTTTCTTTCCTGTAGTTTTCCCCTCATCCATGCATTTTATATCTCTAATTGATTTCTAATTATAGCTTCTCTGTCCCTTAAGCCACTTAGCTCTCTACCCATTTCTTTGAGTTTCTCCTCCATGTGCCCAATGTCTTCTACCCCCTTTATTTTGGCAATCTGCATCCATCAGTGAGTTATGTCCCTCTCCTTCTCAAGCTCGAAGAACAACAGGATGGCAAATTTTTGAGGTATGACCCTTCCTCATTCAATAAACCGGTAATAGGAGTGTAGGTTAGGTTGGGGGCTGGGTTCCTTTGTCCCTGGGTACTCCTCTTTAGCTTCTTGTTTATCCCCTACCTTTCTTTCAAATTTCTGTGCCTCCAGTAGATTCAGCAGAGTACCCTGTAGGACTGTTTTTGCTTCCTGTATATTTTGTTGTGGATCCTATAGGATTTCCTTACCCTTTGAGGAAGTTGATTTAGTAGTAGGCCTCCTTACATAGGTGATAGGGGACTTAGGGGAAGGCATTTTGTCTTTTTGTGTAGCAGAATCTTCAATATGAATAGGAATTTTGGTTGATGTTTATGGATTCTCTTGTCTTATTCTTGTGCTCTTTCTTGTCTTGAAATATAGTGGGGTTTGCCTCTGCCCTTTTCCTTTTTTTTTGATTGGGGTATTGAGAGCAATGAGGGAAACTCCTGCCTCTATCTCAGTGGCCTCTAGACACACCCTAGGTGACTCCTCCTTGTGTTTTATCCCCTCTGTTCTATTGCCCTCTTCCTTTTTTTCTTTCCCATCTTCTTCTTCTTGTAGATCTTCATCATCTCTATCAATTTCCTCCTTAATTTCCTCCTAGGTTTCTTAATGATCCTCCCTCTCTTCTCCCTCTTCTTCTTCATCTTCATCATGTTCCTCTATGTCAGCTCGTTCTTCATCCATATCTTCCTCATCTCCTTCTGTATCTTCCTCTTCCTCTTTTACTTCCTCTTCACTGACAGTAGGACTAACATCATAAGTGAGAGCTTTGATGTCATCCTCTGTTGGCATGTCTCTGAAAATTGACCATGTTATAAGGGTTTTGAGGTTTTGGAGGGCATCTTCAATGAGGATCCTAATCAACCCATGGTGAGCTAATTGTTGGGAATTCCCCTCCTTCACTTTGATTCTTGAGTCTATGAGTGATTGAAGCAAGAAATATGGTATGCTGAGCCTTTGGTGAGGGGGTGTTTCTGCTCCAAATCTTAATTCTTCAAGGATGCTGAAATGATAGCCATAGACAACATTATATACCCTCACATGAGATGTATTTTATTAGTTGGTAGCCTACCTCACTCCATGGATATGGCATACCTTCCCTCCTTACTCCATTTTTGTCCTCAGTGGGTTCCTCACCTTCTAAAAAGAATTTTCTTTTGGCAACTTGGCTATCTCCTTTGTCTTCTTTTCTCCATGGTATTCCTAGGGGAAGTGTGGTTACTCTGTTGATGAGCTTAGGGGTGAGATATATAATGAGGCCCCTTATTACAACAATGGCATGGATTTTGGTGTGTGGAGTGAGGGAGAGAGAAAAATCTTGAGCCACCTCATCATCATACCCTCTGAATTTTTCGAAAAACCCCATCCAATTATGTATTGTGAAGATTTCAAGCACTTGGGGATGTTGTTGGATTCTCACAATGTTTGTGGCCTCTCTCCTATTAAACCATCTTGTCATCTTGCTGGTGAATCTTGAGGAGAAAATGAGAGGGTTAAAACAACTTTTCAAATGCAGGAGCAAAACAGAGATGACTGGGTATTAAATTCCCTTCACACAATTGCTAAATTCACTCAAGTTTAGAGTATCCGTGGTTCATTTACTTACAAAGGGGAATGTAATTTTAGAGCCTACCTCTTTAGACTGGTTGCAGTGGCCAACTCCCATGATATCCCTTCCAAACTCTTCTCTTCCAATCCTGTAGATAGTCTCTGTGTGTCCCATAGACAGTCTTTGTATCCTGTAGGAATTCCTGTACATGCTCCTATAGAAATTCCTGTGTAGTGAACAATGGATCTTTGCTTCTGGTGGGTTTCCTGGGTTATAAGAGCGACTTGAGTGAGGGAGTTTCAAGGAGGTGAAATGCATGGATGAATGGGAACAATGTTTTATTTCCTCTTATGGTGATTCAGGGTGAGGTGGTATGCTGGCAGCAAAGGTACATTGCCATTTTTGGACCGTTGGTCCCCACTACCACCTCATCATTTCCCACTCCTTGTAATCAGCTCCCACCTCGTAGATCCATAGTTTAACCCCTTTTTGTCTTACTCCTTCTCCGTCTTTGAGTTGACTGCAGCCACGTGTGAGAGGACACCCGATTTTGCATGTGTTGACTGAACAAAGGTGGCCAAGTTAAGTGGCCACCTTTTCACTTATAAATCAACTATCTCGTAACCCTTACAATTTTTTACTACATGATGCATATGAGAGAGCGAGTAGGATACTTACCTGTGGTTCCAATGTTATGTTGCAGTTGTCTAAGACTAGAGGTGTTGCTGTGTATATTTTTTGCATGCCATTCTCTTCCTCCTCTTGCTGTCTGCTATTGACTCCTCTGTTTTTGCAGGTACCTACGATTGAAGATTTGACATTGCTGCTTTGGAGCTCCTGGGTCATCATGGTGAAGACTTGTTGCTGGTTTGATTGATATTCTATGGGATAGGATGCTACAGGATTTCCTATAGGATATCCTGTAGCTGCTTCCTATGTCACAAGGTTTGTCGAACTTTAACCTTGAGGTTTGAATTTTGGTGAACCTTAAAAAAGATTTGAGGTTTGGCGAAGCTCATCGAACCTCATAGCCATTGACTAAGTCCATAGGTCAGAACTCATAACTTCCTGTCGCAACTCAAGCTTGTAATTTATCCTTGCAGTTTCCATGTTTGTGATAGCATTTTTGATGTTTACTGATGTTGATTTCTTACTATTTTATCGTATAATTCATTTTAAATTAATATATATAGATGAACCTAATGACAAACCTCATCAAGACATTCAAACTCAAACTGAACCTAATCATTGTCGAACCCGAACTTGAACCCGAACCATGTGACATTGGTTGCTTCTCCCTTAGAACTATTTAATCATCTTGCTTGCTCGGGTTGTGTGTATTGTGACATGGATGGAAAGAAAGAGTGGGAGTGTGGAGAGCAAAGGGTACTCAGGGATGCTCTTTACTCCTCCCTGTTTCCTTATTTTTCTTTTTTCTTTTGAAGACTGGATAAAAACTCTTGAAATTGATCTTTTTTGAATGGTAAGTGCAGGGATGATGATGGTGGACAAGGTGAGGTGCTAGGTCATGAAGAGGATGAATTTTAGGGACCTAACCGAGAGTCCATTATTTTCCTTCAAATTGCTTCTTGTAGGATTTCTAGGTCACTATAATTCCTACAAGATCATCCTGTAGGTTTTCAGGGGATCCTGTAGAAAACACAGTCTTTGTATAAACCAAAGCAATGGAGTGGAAAAATGAGAAAAATGGAGGGATGTATGGTAAAGAGTGAAAAAAATGAATATGTGAGTGGTAGGGGTTTCCTTGGGATCCTCTTTTGCTCCTTGACTATCCTTCTCGCCCACCTGCAAATGGAAATTTCATGATAATTTTTTTTTTTTGAAAAACAACTAAGCTACCTCAGAGACGTTTTCACCCTAGCTAATTTCCTTGGGTGCCTTAAGAAAGGTTTTCACACAGGGATCTTCTTATTCTCTTTTTTTTTTCTTTTTTTTTTTCATCACTAGGCCACCTCAAGAGGTTTTCAACCCAATGATGGGATTGAGGCGCCTCATGGAGGTTTTTACCTGAGTCCTTATTCTTTTTTCCTTTTTTTTCTTAGTGATTTGATGAGCGAGGAGCTAGAACTTGCTCCATTATCATCACTACTTTATTGATATCATCAACGAACTCTTGTTTTGATAAAGGTCTCTTGTAAATTTTCAATCGATGTCCATTAACAAGCAAAGGAATGGCTTCTTCATCTATGGTTCTGATTTGGATTGAACCATTATCATGGCATCTTTCCACAACATAAGGTTTGAGTCATCTTGTCCTTAACTTGCCCTTGAGGTCTTTATACCTAGAATCATATAACAATGCCCAATCACCTTCCTGAAATTGCTTCTCCTTGATATTTTTATCACGCTAGATCTTCCTCTGAAGTTGAACTACCTCTATATGTAGGAGGGACTGCATTCTGAATTCATCCAAACCATTCAATTGGAACAATCTCTCTTTTTGTGCATTACTGAGATCCAAATCTAGTTGGGCTTCCATCCTTAATGTGTTATATTCAAATTCAATGGACAACAAAGCCTTTTTACCATAGACCAGCTCATAGGGTGTGAATCCAGTGGTGGTATTCCATGTGGTATTATAGGCCCAGGTGGCATCAACTAGCCTTTCTACCCAATCCTTCCTATTGCTGCTCACCACCTTGGTTAAGACGCTCTCCAGTGCTCTCTAGGTAACCTCCACTTGCCATTAGCTTGTGGATGATAGGGAGTGGAGTTCCTATGCTTGATCTTGCAATGGCTAAGTAGGTCTTCAATCATGTTGGAGGTAAAATGGCTGCCTTGGTCTATGACCAACTCCCTAGGGTACCCAAATTTTTAGAATATATTATCCCTTAGGAACTCAACCACCTTCTCTTCTGTTGTTGCCTTAATTGCCTTGGTTTTAGCCCACTTATTCAAATAATCAGTGCACACAATAATGTACTATTTTTTCTTTGAAGGAGGGTCAATAGGCCCAATGAAGTCCATGCCCCACTTGTCAAATGGCTCAAAAATCACATGAGGTTGCAAAGGCATTTCATCTCTTGGAGTAGGCCTTCCCATCCTCTGGCACCGATCACACTGGCTAGTGTCTTTTTTCACATCCAGATGAAGAGTGGGCCAATAATAACCTGCTTGTAACACTTTGAAAGATGTCCTCATTGTTGCAAAGTGACCTCCACAAGGCCCATCATGGCAAGTCAGAAGGATGTCAAATACTTCCTCTTCCCTGACAAACCTTCTCAAGGTTTGATTTGGGCCAAGTTTGAAAATATTGCTCCCTATCCAAGTGAAGGGGGCACTTTTCTTGACTATCTTGCTCTTTTCTTTGGAGGACAAGTTTGGTGGGAACTGTGCTGATACCAAATAGTTTGCTATATCAACAAACCATGGAGAGAGAACTGAAATAGAAAATAAGCGCTCGTATGGTAACTGGTCATCCACCATTCCTTCTTCACCTGTAGGCAAATTTACCCTAGATAAAAAGTCTGCAACAACATTTTCCTTACCAGGCTTATCAACAATGCTTAGATCAAACCACTGTAATAAAAGTAACCATCTTATAATTTGAGCATTCACATCTGGCTTGTTCATTAAATATTTGATTGCAACATGGTCAATATGCACAAATGTTTGATAGCTTGTAATGTAATGCCTGAATTTGTTTAATAAATGAACAACAGCCAGGAGTTCCTTTTCAGTCACTGTATAATTTATTTCAGCCTTTGATAAGTTCTTACTGATAAATTAGATAACATAAGGAAGTTTTTCATCTATCTGACCTAGGTTTGCTCCTATGGATTTGTGTGAGCCATCAACATGAATATGAAAGGGGAGGGCCCAGTTTGGGCCTTAGAGAATTGGTGCAGTGGTTAAGTTATCCTTTAGGATGTCTAAGGCCTCTTGACATCTTTTTGACCATATAAACTTAGAATCTTTGGCCAACAAACCAAATAAAGGAGAGGCCAACTTGTTGAAGTCCTTTATGAACCTTCAATAGTATCCAACTAACCCAAGGAAACTTCTGACATCTCTCTGCTTTTGAGGAAGTGGGGCCCTTTGGATAATAGCTATTTTGTTTGGGTCCACCTGCAGTCCTTGTTGAGATATTGAATGACCTAGCATGGTCCCTGCAGTCATTAAGACATTTTTCAGGACTAAGAGACAGGTTCATTTCAATGCATCTGTGCAGTACTTTGCCTACGTTAGACAAGGCTTCTTGAAAATCACATTCATAAGGTGTAAAATCATCCATATAAATCTCCACCGCATCATGAACTAATTTGGTAAAAATACTCAAGACTGCTCTCTGAAAAGTGGCAGGAGCATTGGATAGGCAAAAAGGAAGGACCTTATAGGAAAAGGTACCCCAAGGATAGGTGAATGTGATCTTATCCTAGTCTTCTAGGTAGATCTGGATTTGGTTGTACCCACTGAATCCATCTAGGAAAGAGAAAAACCTTTTCCCTGCTAGGCCATCTAGCACTTGGTCAATGAAGGGTAGAGGAAAATGATCCTTTTTTGTGTCTTTGTTCAACTCTCTGTAATCGACACAAATCCTCCACTTACCATTTTTCTTGGGAACTAACACCAAAGGAGAGACCCACTCACTGTTGGAGATAGGGTAAATGAATCCTGCATCTAGTAGTTTTTGCAGTTCTTCTTTGACTATATCTTTAAGAGTTGGATTCATCCTCCTTTGTGGTTGTCGGACTGGCTTGCAACCTTCTTTGATGTATATGTGGTGAGTACACATTGATGGGTGTACTGCCTTCATTTCCTTGTAACTCCAAGCAAAGGCTTCTAGATTTTCCTTTAACATGTTGCAAAGCTTATCCTCTTCGAGAGAAAAAAGAGATGGATTGATTTTCAAGGTTCTCTCTGGGCCAAATTATATGGTTTTGACACAGAGTGGGTTGGAATCAACCAAGCATAAGTCAATTGGATGATTGTTCTGGGTTTCCTTTACTGCTTCTTCTAAAGGTAATGAACCGGGAGTTGGACTTTGGAGTAGGTGTCCAATCAAGTCATCCTCATCTTGATGTCCTCCTCCCATGGTTGCTTCCAAAGCATAAATTTGGGTGGAATAAACTTCATATTCTTCCTCCTCCTCCAACCATAAAGGTAAATCATGCTCTAGAGAAGGTTGAGTAGGAGGGTATAGGACTAAATACTTGGACATATGCCCATTCTTGATGGTCATGTTCTCAATCTCCAGCTAATGTAAGCATCGTCATTCACCAACCATGGCCTCCCAGGGATGAGAGGATAACCAGTAAGCTTAGCCTTAGGCTGGAGAACTAGGAAATCTGCAGGGTACTCCCAATATTCAATGGAGACCATCACATCCTCCACAATTCCCTCAGGGGTTATTGTGGAACGGTCTACAAATTGCAGAACTGTTGTGGTCTTCCTCAGTGACCCTTGGAAGTTGAGCTTGAGCATGGTGTCCTTGGTCATCACATTAATGGCAAACCCAAGATCGATCAGAGTGTGTGGGACAATGGTGCCATTGATGTGCACATCTACTACAGGGTTTCCAAGGTCCAAATATTTTGGACATATTACATGGCCCAACATTAAGTCGGGCAGATGCCCAATGACATTAATGGTAGGGGCATCCCTTTTTGGCTACTAAGGTTGGGCCCTAACCCAAGAGCTTCGGCCCTCTGAGTTAACTCAGTGTTGGCTCAAAACAAAACTCATTCTTATTACCAAAACAACAGATTACATCAAAAGAACTATCACAAGTCTTGCAGCTCAAAAATAGAGTGGACTTTTACAATCAAAATCTGAATCCTACTAAGTACCTAGGCCTCTCTACTTATACATCTGAAGTCTCCAACGACTTCCTTAAAATTAGGGAGGCTTGACTCCCAAAATTGAGATAAACTGGTGCTTTGTCTTTCACTTGCTAAGTTGCCTTCTAGTCCTCATCATTTGGTTGTTTACACTCCAAGCTGATGGAGGAATATTTGAGTGGAGGTGTAGTAAATGAGGAAGATTTACCTCCTATAATCCCTCCCCCTTGTCCCATTCGATTTTTGGCCTTGGTATTTGCCAAAATTCCTTGCTTTTCTCCTTTAATCTTGCATTAAATTCACATTAGATCAAAAATAAAAATATCCAACTCTAACTCATCTCATAAACAAAATATAATCAAAATTATGCAATAAGTTATGAGAATAGTTGGCTTGACTAAGCTAGGAGGTGAATTAAGGCCCATATAATTACCCAATGATGAGGCTCATCTGTTACTCTTCAATTGAATCAGAGTAACTCGATTCTTCTACAAAAGGTTCTTTGTATCCCTGATCTGATCCAGGTGGATATTGGTGGCCACCTGCCAAGTCCACATGGACCCCCACCATTGTCTTTCTCAGCATTTTCAGTTTCCTTAATTGTAACACAACTTACTATTTTTAGCAGTTTTTCGGGTCCTGAACTTCCGGAGCCATTTTGAGGCCCTAAACGATGTTTTTTGGGATCCCAGGGGCAACACGGGTCCATGGAACATGGACCGGTGTTGCCATTCCAACAATGATAGTGCTCGAA
>APFE031189505.1:64228-93122 GCA_000404065.3 Pinus taeda
TCTCAGACAATTGTGGAGGAGCCACAATTGGTGAAGCAGCTTCAAGAGGTTGTGGAGTAGCCACAATTAGAGAAGCTGAGAGGAGATCAGTAGAGACATCTACTCATGCATAGACCTCTAGTAGGGGGAAATTTCGAGCCAAGTGGGCAGAGGGATCACATGCATCGATACCTCCAGGTAGGAGGTGGGGCGATGTGGAGTGACACTCCAAAGAAGGCTAGAATAGGTGTAGGATCATTGAGGTACCCAACCTCTTTGATTCGACCTTGCTACGGGAGCCCCGATGAGGAGTAGTAGGACTAGCTGAGTGGGTAGAGGCAGGTGTGGATGGAGTGGCAGAGAGAGCTACAGTGTAGGAATCCCAAGACAGTGCAGAGCTAGCAGGTTGCAACAATGTGAGAGGCACAGGAGTGTTGCACCAGTGCAGGATGGCACAGAGAGGTGTGCAATGGTGCAAGATGCATGGAGTGTTGCAGCAGCTCAGATGTCAGAGAGGGAGCACTTGTCAGTGGCAGATGGAGCTTCAGCATCAGAGGATGTTTCTAGCCCAACAAGAAGGTCAGTTGGGAGTTTTTGTGTTTCTAGAGTTGCTGGAGTAATAACACTTGGTAGAAGTGTTACATGAAGAACATTCCAAAGGTTCATGATCGGGTTCGAGTTGAATGCCTTATTTGTTGAGAGGGAGTGTTGGAAATAGAAACAAGAAATGCTAAAAATAAAAGTGTTAAAAATAGCACTGTTATAAATAGCAGTTTGGGTACCAGTGTTGGACATAGCAACAAGGACTGAAAAATGGAAGTGTTAAAAATAACATTGCTATAAATAGCATTTTAGGATGGATTCCTATCTTAGTTAGTCCCTGAACTAAATTTGAGAAGTAAAATTCGAATTTAATCTTAGCAGCTGTTTGTAAAATAATTAATTAATTCATCTTGAGTTAATTAGTTGTAGAAAATCAAACATGAAGTCTATGTGGGGACATGCAACAGTTTCTCCATTGATTGAGGAATTTATCCATCAGTTAAAGAGATAAGGATGAGTTGTAATATTGAGTTGTAATTAGTTAGCTCAGTTAATTGAGTTAAGTCTAGTTAGATTAGTTCCAACAATTTGTGGAATTAATTGTGAGTTCAATTAGTTAATGCTTGCATGCATGTAACTGCTACTCTCCAGATAACTGAATATTCTCTCATAAATAAATCATGCATCTTAGTTCAGTCAGAGACCCAGTTGAGATCAGAGGAAGGGACAATGTACTATCAGGTGGAGGATTTTTCCTATATAGGAAACTCATCCATGCAGAAGGAATTATCTCCTTCATGTTTGTGCAGTTATTTTTAAGCCAAGTGAGCAATGTGAGGTGGGAACTCGCACAAGTAGAAGCAGTGGACCCCAGGAAAAACTGCGCAAGGAAATAGGAGGCTTGGATGGAAGAGGAGAAGGTTTGGAGAAGCCTTTGACTGTCTATGAGTAGCATTGTTTGATTGCAGAGAGAGCAGGATAGCTTGAGAGCTGATTCTTTTTGTAGCTCGAACATATTTCCACTTGTATGATAATATAGAGATTGGGGTTTTAGGCTGAGGCTTTCCCCGGGTTATTTCTTCTGTGTTATGTGTGATTTATTTCTCATTCTCAGTTATATGTGTTCTCATTGAGCTTGCTCATATTTGATTAAGCTTCCGCAAAGTTTGTTGTAAAAGTAGATCTTGTATTTTTCTTTAATATATTGCATAATCTATTGATCTACAGTGGGAATTTCTACATTCCCCTCATCTAATAGCAAGACCAAAGATGTGGAACAACCCGAGGGGTTTAAGATTCATGATCATGAATCTTACATATGTAGGTGGAAGAAAGCTCTGTATTAGTTGAAGCAAGCACCACAAGCTTGGTATGAGAGGATTGATAACTATATGATGAAGTTGAGATTCACTAGGTGTGAAACCATTGCCTTAAGGTTGTTGATGATAGACCTCTCATACTAGGACCTTATGAGGAGAACCTCATTTTGGCAGGTGTAGACCCTCTCATTGGCAAAAGTAAGAGGGAGTTGGATTCCGGATTTGGAATGGTGAACTGCAATCCCGTGACTACCTTGATGGAGCCTAAATTTAAGAAGTTATGTGGTAGTGCTATTGAACCTGATTTGGGAAATTCCTCTGAGTTTTATCTACTCATAGTAGCATTGATGTTCTTGGTGAACTCTCGTCCGATATTTTTTTTACAGTTAGTATATTGAGCCAACATATGGCTGAGCCTCATCTCTCACATTGGACTGGTGCCAAGAATATTTTGAGATATCTTCGGGGCATAATCACTCATGGTCTGAGATACACTGCTAGAGCTATGAGGTTGCATTGTTTTTGTGATGTTGATTGGGCAGGCAGTGTGGATGATTGCAAGAGAACTTATGGGTGTTGGTTCTCCATGGGCTCTGCTTTAAAATCCTTGATGAGAAACAAGCAGAATTTGGTTACTTTAAGCACCGTTGAGGCCGAAATCATAACTAAGAGTATGACCTCCTGTGAAGCTATCTGATTGTGGAAGCTCTTCTATGAGTTGTTTGGACAAGCGTTAGATACCATCATGATATTTTATGACAACCAGAGGGGGATTCAATTGTTGAGGAATCCCGTGTTCTATGATCTCTCCCATCATATAGACATCAGGTACCACTTTATTTGGGATATGGTACAACAGCAAGCAAGAAGGCTCCATCACTTTGTGACTAAAGTGCAGGTCACCAATATTCAGAGGAAGCCCTTGGGAAAGGTCAAATTATTGACTTTCCGAGAATGACTTGGAATCATGCAGTGACCCTCTTATGAGGGTCTTGGATTATATGGACATTGAGCTCTAGGAGCTTCGGGGGGCTTGGGGGTACTTCATGGAGTGATGAGAAATCATAGGGTGAGTGGTTCATCCTTCCCCTAGTGGTTTGTTATGTAGGCAGGATGAGTGGTTCATCCTTCTCCTATCGAGACACAATCATAGAGTGAGTGGTTTAGCCTTCCCCTAGTGATTTGTTGTGTATAGGGTGAGTGGTTTAGCCTTCCCCTGGGATACCCATTGGCAACATGTAGGCAGGATGAGTGGTTCATCCTTCTCCTATTGAGACATCCTACCCATGAAGTCTAGGACTCATGGGAAGTACCTCTCATCTGGCTAATGATCAGAGAAATGAGGATAGGGACCATAGTACTATTGATGGATGCATCATGTAGTACCATACTTCCTATGCTAGGATGATATTTATTTGGGATCAATTGGCACTGACTTCGGGTCAGTAAGAGTGGTATGAGACACTCTCTTTGTTTGGAACTGATTTTGGATCAGTAAGAGTGGCATGAGACACTCTCTTTACATGGGACTAACTTTGGATTAGTATAGAATGGTATGGTACATTCTCGATCACCTCTTCTTCTTCATAGTTTAGAAAAGCAGAGCAGTGTAGTGTAGGGCATTGCATTGATGGTAGAGATAGTACAGTCTGGAAGATGGATTAGTAGATGGAGTTTTGCCTAGTTGAGAGGGAGTGTTAAAATTGAGCTGCTCTAGGCCTATCATCTACTGCTTTGTGTCATATTCATGGTGAATATCTCTGGCTTTTGATCTCCTATTTTCGCAAGTCAAAGTGTTGACTTCAAATGTATCTCTCTCTGTTGAAACTATTGAAGAATATAAGAATAATTCATCAAGGGTTTCCCCACATTGTGGTTTGTCCCTAGCTAGTTCCACATCTTCTATCCTCTTGTCTTGGCTTGTCTTCTGATGTTTATGATTATGTTCTATCTTCACTTTACTATCATGCTTATGTGATTTATAATCTGAATATTGTCATTGGGCTAAAATGAAAAATTGAAGTAAATTGCTCTCAGCATAGAACATACCTAAAATTAACAATATGGTATAATATAGCAACATGACATAAAGCTAGACTAGATGAGAGGACTATTGGATCACTCTCCGACGAAATGATAAAAGTGATGAATGGTTTTTGTCCGATGAAGGAGTCCCGAAAGAAGAAGACCTCACAATGAAGCATACATGCGTGACATCGAAGGAAGAATGCTACTCCAAGCAGTTGTATGTTCCACGAAGCTGCTGCAAGTTCCTATTTAAGAGGGATCTTGGACTAGGTCATCCCTAATTAAAGAGGGAGTGACAATTGTGTTTTTCTATTTCATGTGTCATGCGCTAGACTAGGACTAACAACTATAAGTCTTAGTGAAGGCCATGACAATAAATGTAGACACATGATGGATCTATCCTTCATAATTGAGAGGGAGAGATAGATACATCATTCTAGTCTTCAGTTGAGAAGACAGAATGGAGGATTGGGGTAACCATTTGGAATCCGATAATCTTGAAGAACGTGATTGAGAATTCTGGGAAGAAGTAGTCGAGGACCAATATTCTTTGAGGGCTCAGAACCCAAGACAAGAATAGTCCTAGTAGGTCATACTCTATGAACACACAGGTGGAATATGTACCTTGAATACAATGGTAATGGTGTCTATAGTCATTGTTATCACCAACATTGTAGCTCACGATCTCATGGGGAGATGGCAGGTGTCAGTTAAGGCCTTGCACTGTAAAGAATGCTGGATTTTTATGATGCTAGAAACAGATGGGTTCAAATCTGACTCTTCTTATGAGATCTCTTCAAATTTATTGACTGTAACCTTGTACCATTATGAATACCTCCCTAGTTAAGAGGGAGTGTTGTAAAAAGAGTAACTAGGTTCGGTCTTCATAATAACTTGTAATTATGACTTTATGAAAAGAAGAAACAAATGTATTTATTGTATTCCTTGCATCATGCGTTTCATGAGAAAGAAGTGTTATTCATAGGTCAAAGACTTGTTATTGATTTCTTTAGCACTTGCTATAATAGATAAGAGTCATTATCATATTTATACAGTCATGTTACACTTGGAAAAAGTCCTCTAAGAAGACATGAACAATCATCCTCATATCGGCCTCAACATATGCATAAAGAAGTGACATGTTTGACACGCTGGCCCATAATTGGAGACACAACATTTCAATAGCTCATGTCAGCGTATTTAATGGACAAACCACTATAAATACCCAACCAAGATCTTCGCATAAGGACAGGGTTCAAGAATTCAGATCCTCGGCAATTTCAGGTGGATGATTATAGTGTCTGAGATCTTCACATTACAGTGAGAAGTTCAGATGGGTAACAAATATCATAACTCGATTCCTTCTGAGGTTTTTGGATGGTTACCATAGTAGCTCACATTCCTCTATAATTTTGGGTCATATTACAAGAATATTTCAGAGTACATCTTATAACAAGAGCTCGATATTGTCACAGAAGTTCGATGAATTCCTCAATAGCTTGGATCATAAGAATCGTCGATTTCCACAATAGATGATTGTCATTGTAGCTCGGGGTTATACCACAGTATAGTGATGTACTATTCAAATGATTTATATGATAATGATACTTATTAGTGTAGTTATGATGATACTCATATACTATGTCAATGTGAAAGGATGACGCTCAATACTATATGATGAAGTTTGGTGAAGTCATGAAGATATTGTCTAAGTGCTACATGGTACTACATGATGCAGCATGGTGATGATGAACAGGTTGACTGTGTCTTGGTTTAAGAGAGGAAATATAGTTCAAAGGTTTTTCATGGTCTTTGTACTCATTTGATGAAGAATCTATAAGAAGAGGTTTGTGGGTTTTCCCCTCAAGAGGAGGGGTTTTAGCCCTGACTTTGAGCCTAACTATTGTGTCACTGATGTTATTGTTTTGATAGATGTTTGATGTATTGAACACTGTAATAATAATGAACAAGGATGATAAGTAAAGATATAACACAAGAAGTTATCATGTAAGAGAATTTGAATTAATCTTTGCCCTATCCAATTCTCAACACTTTGTTCCTCCAATGAAGTCGCCAACAATGATATTTAAATATGTCATATAAGGAAAAAACACATGTTTCATGTCCTCGAGAAATGACGCCCAAAAGGTTATCGCTCAAACTAGTAGGAGGGCTAAAGGGGATCCCTAAAGGGGACAACTGCTAGGCCAAGGGAAACAATGGAGACTCAACCCACTGTCACCTAAGATAAGCCTCCCTACTCTTTATGAACTTTCACCAACGGGAGGAGACTCGGTATATGGAAGTCACTTGTGAAGGATGAATCAACAAATGGATGTGAAGTGACCTCGATGATCCTTTCCTAGAAGGGGGTAAAAAATGGAGATTACTTACTCTTTAAGTAAGGTACAACGATTTCTAGGATAAGGAGTGGAGGATTTGAGGGTTAGGATAGAGGAAAATTCCTTGTAAAGGAGTTTCCAAATCCTAAAATCCTTATTGAACTTGGCTTCTCGAATGGTTCTTGAAGAATTTACCTTTCAAAGGTATGGGATGATACGAAACCAAGTGGACCCAGCTTAGGTTAAGGAGAGAGAATCTAGCAACCAATGATGTTCTTACCCTAGAAAAGGAATGGGAAAGGATCAAAGCAAGAATTTCCAATTAATTATGTCAAATTGATACTATGAGGTGCTAGCCTAGGGAACACCAAGGAAATGTTTGGTCTCATAGCTAGGGTTTGGTTTATCTCACAAATCCACCATTAGAATGGCTTCAAAATTGGAGGAGGCCTTGATGATACACTAACACAGTAAAGGCCGGGAGATCAGACTTTTTCTTTGGCTATTTTGTTGGGAAAGTGATGCCCTGGGTGACCCAACTTGGCTAGACCTAGAAGAGAAAGGGAGAGGTGGAGAATTTTTTTTTTTTTGAATGATCACCTATTTGTGGACGAACGCCTAATCACTTGGGAAGAATGGATTCTAGGAGAATGATCAGAAATAAACTCATATTTCAGTGAAGGAGGCTTTAAGGGTTACTTCACTTGGCCTTTAGGGCAAGAGGAAGAGATGTTATATAGAAACAATAATTCCACAATTGTGCAATTATGCAATGTAGCAATTAGCCCTAATATAGTGAAATCCCATTGAATTTATATGACAAAATTAAAACAAGAATAAAATCAAACGTGTGTACTTACATGTAATGGAACATATCCAACCATCAACAATTTGACAATAAAGAATCTCTAAGATAAAATACTCTAATCCAAACATCAAAATTCATTTATGCTCCAATTCATCATCCCAAAGAAAGTGTGAAATTCTCTAAAGAGAAGAATGATCTAATCCAAAGTGATGATACAAATGAATTCATGTCTCTCCTATTTATACACTCATTAGGAGTTCGAATTAATTAATTTGAGCCTACATTAGCCCATCAACTAAAATTTTGTGCAATCAACTATCTATTGGTGACAAGACCGCCAAACTAGCTCATAAATAAAATAATAAGCCTCCCAAGATGTTGAATAATCAATGATGCATGTCGTTGGGCTCTCTGAGGGGCTTGATGAAGACCATAAGTGAAAAAATGATGAATTTGACTTCCAAAAGTAAGGGGCAAGGGGTTGGCCCCTTATTATCCACATAATAAACCTGTGGTGCTCCCAATGGATGTGAAAGCACACAAGTGACCTCATGGGTCTCCAAGTAAGTTGAAGATGCTTGTAGACAAGCTGTAAGGGCTCAAATTATGGGGTAAGTGATGCCACATCAACATACAAGTCCTAGGTAATCTGTCAAGTTCATGGTACAACCGTGGGGCTGATTGGGCAAAGGTGAACTAGGTGAATCTTCCTCATCCAATAGTTGTGTTTCAAGCAATCTCTAAACATCTCTGGGGATCCAAAGAGTGTATTATACTATTGTGGAAGCCCATGGCTCTCAACACACACCCTACATGTGCTAATGTAGCCCCATGGAGGGTTAGGACCTATAAGGAGACCAAACCCAAGATGGAGACTAATTGAAATCATGCATAAGATCCAATGTGTCTCCTAGCCTTTTGATGAGCCTCATTATTGATTAATTATATGGGCCTTAATTTGCCTTAATTCACCTCCTAGCTTAGTCAAACCAACTATTCTCACAACTTATTGCATACTTTTGATTATATTTTGTTTATGAAATGAGTTAGAATTGGATATTTGGCTTTGTGGTCTAATGTGCATGTAATACAGGAATAAAGGATAAAAGCAAAGAAAAATGCAGGTATAATGGATAAAAGCAAAGAACTATGGCAAAGACCTTGGTAAAGACTTGAATAGGACAAGGCAAAGTAACTATAGGAGGTAAATCCTCCTTAGTTACTACCCCTCCTTTCAGATATTCCACCATTAGCTTGGAGTGCACACAACCATCACATTGAAAACTAGAAGACAGCCTAGCACGTGAAAAGGATAGAAAACAATTTATCTTAAGTTGGGAGCTAAGCCTCCCTAATGGGAAGGAAGTCGTTAGAGACTTTATATGTATAATTAGAGAGGCTTAGGACCTCATTAGGATTCAAACTTCTATTGTAAAACTCTATTTTATTTCTGAGCTGCAAAGACTTGTGACAGTTTGCTCTGTAATCCATGGTTTTTCCTAATAAGAATGAGTTATGTTTAAGCCATCTCTAAGTTAACTTCTAGGGTTGAAGCTCTTAGGTTAGAGCCCGAACCAAGTAGCCACAACTCCTCTTTACTGTACATTTATGCTAGCATAGAGTTATGTTCTGTTCATTTGTTTAAGTAGCTTCCTGGTTTTGTTTACCTACTTAAATAGTTTTCTGGTTTACTTGTTCATTTTCTTAAATAGATTCATGGTTTTTCATTGGTTATTTGTTGAAGTAGCTTTCTAGTTCCGTTCATTTGCATTGTGCTTCAATTTACTTTCATTTATGCATTCTTTTAGTTTATAGGTTAGTTAAAGGAAAAATATCACTATCAGGTTGTGCGTAGGTGTCTTGGCCTCATCTCCTCCCTTTGGGACCATGACTTGAGGAAAGGACCCTCCAGCAACCCCAAAAACATAGTCTCTGGTTCTCACATGGGCTATGGAGTTCATTGTTTAAAGCAGTTGTTTGTTCACCCGCACTGGTTCTCTCTCATTTTTATTTGAAACTGCCTCCAGCACGCTCCTCATCCATCGCTTCATCATCATCCGAACACCAACAAACCTTCACAATCACCGTCTGATTCATTATTTTCTCCAATTGCTACCTCGCGTGGAGTCCACCACTCACTTTATGAACTTTAAGTCCCCACTGTCGATTTGCCTCACTTGATCTAGCAGCCATTGCGTGACCTCCACACCTTTAGGCACTTTAAACCCCCACCATCGTTCTGCTTTTCCTAATCCGACAGTTGTCACTTCACCCGATCATCAACTAGCTTCGCTGATCTCCACTGTTGATCAACCCCGTTTGATCCAATGGTTATCGCATGATATCGTGTGGACTTTTTTCCGATTGTTATCTGCCCGAGGGCACGCGATGAGAGTGGTTTCTTTGTGCTATGTGTTGCCCAGTTAGGCTAATCACGCAAAATTTTAGAAAACCACTTACAGCTTTGAGGGCGTGCGATAAACAACTTACTACCCTCTAAACCCACTCTGCCATTTCAGCATGTTTCTTTTTCCCATGATCTAATATCCGCTGCTCATCTGCCAATTAATCTTGTTCGTCCATCTCTTGACTTAGCCTCCGCAATATCATCGGTCCATCTCCATTTAACCTTGTTCGTTCATCTATTCACTCAACCGCCACGATATAATCTCCATCATTCATCCTGTTAATTAACCTTGTTCACCCATCTATCTACGTAACCTCCTGCGATCCAATCTCCACCATTCATTTTCCTTTCACCTGACCGATCCAACAGTTCTTATGCACTATTGCTCCCTCAAGTCCTCCTTTCACTGATTTCGACCTCCAATTGCTTTTTCCGCTTGAAACCCGATTTAGCCCAAGTTTCTTTATTACACCTTAGTCTAGTTTTGATGCTCTATACTTCTGCAACTTAGATAAGTAGCATTAGGTTAGTGTTAATTTAACAATTCTGCTTAGCATAGTTGTTTAATTGGTTAGTTAGGTTATGGTGTAAGTTTAGCATTTCATGTTGTTTTCTTCATTACTGCAGTAGAGTAGCTCTCTCTTAGAATACATTTTCTCTCCTTCCATCAAAGAATTAAGCTCCTTATGACTCTATAGAAGTTTGTCTTGGAACCCCTGGGGTCTCTTGCCAGACAAACAATGACAACAGGCAGGACCTTCACTTCTACTTGTGCATATAGCACTGTCACCTCCAAGTTTGTATGAACCCCGAGTTGATAAGTAAAGCTGGTAGCTGTGGGAGTTGCAACATTATTGTTGCAATAACTAGGCTCATCACTTTTTGATGCTGTTGTCGGGGAGGTGTCTGACTAGAAGTAATTACTACTTTCTTCTATTTCTATTCTTCAACTTTCTTTTCTTCTACTTCTTATCCTCAATTCTCTTCCATTAGTTTATTTCTACAAAAGTAATCTAGTTTCTTTCTTTATTTCAGTTATCATTATCTGCTTTCCTTTCTATTCTGCAAGTACTTTCTAGGTTTAAAAAAATATTACAAAAACACACCCAAAAACATTTCATTTCATGCCTCGTAGGAATAGAGACAATTCCGAGAAATTCTTGTCAAATACCCCCACCGCATCCAACAGGCAACCTTCACTCTTCTTTACTGTCGGTGAATTGGAAGACACTTTAGGTGAATAACCTTACCTATTTGACGAACCTATAGAAGAACAAGAAGAGGAAGAAACCATTCCTACTGAATCAATGGCTAGAAACCAAAATGACAGGGGAGATAGAGAGAGAATTGAGAGTTCCTTCCCCATCACGAAAACTAACGGGGACACTAAGATGAAGAATATAAGCCCCTATGCTCTACCTCATTTCCATGGCCTAATCACAAAGGACCCTGGAACTTTCTTATTTGAGTTTGTTGTTATATGTCGAACCTGTGACTATACAAATGATGAGAAAAAGTTAAAACTATTCCCATCTACCCTCAAGGATGTAGCATTACACTGAATCATGGGTTTACCTGGAGATAGCATCAGAACTTGGGCTCAGATGCAACAAACTTTTAACAACAAATATAGGGAACATTGTAGGTCAAAGGATACTAAAGAAGAGATTTTTAGGATGACCATAGGCCAGGATGAATCCCTAGAATACTATGAAGAAAGATTCCAACTTAGTTACAAAAGGGCCAAGTGCACACTTGACCCTGAGTCACTAATGCTAGTCCTGCTTAGAGGATTAAGGGAAGATATTTTGGATACCTTAAATATGATAACAGGAGGAGATGTCTACCAATTACCCTATGAGGATATCAAGATTGTCTTTAGAAACCATTCTAGGTCAGTCAGGAAGAATGGTAGGGGTAGTCAACCTATCCTCTAACTTATCCATTAAGGGTGAAATTGGAAATATGCTGGAAGATTTCAAAAGTGACATGATGCAAACCCTTGCCTTGTGATTGGACACCATGAACATCAAAAGGAAGCAAGAGGAAGCAGAGAGAGCCTTGGCCATCTTTTGTCCTAGATGCACCAAGAGGCTTCCTAGGAACAAATGTCCATTGAATTATATTAAGATTTTCTTAGTCTGTGAAGAAAACTACTCCATATACAAGTGCCCTTCTTTCCCTGGACTCAAAGTTGTATATCAAGGAGCTGAAGGGGTCACTGAGCAGCTTTGCTACATCACCAAAAGGAGACCTCCTGGGCCTAGACCATACCAGTAGGGTATGCAAGGGCCATCCCATGCATATTGCAATCCCAACCAAACCACAACTATACCTTCTTGGGGACCCCCTACTCATCCTTCTTGGTCTACACCCCCTCCTTGGTCCTATGCATCTCAATATCAATCCTAGCCAACCAACCAGTCATTTCAACCTTATGTTTAGCCACAACCTTAGTGGAATATCCCACCCCAGGGGTGGAGTCCCCAATTCAACAATGTTCCATCCCTATTGCCTGCACCACCTAAATAACCACAACTCTTGCACTCTGCTCCACCTAAGAAACCCCAGATGCCTACCCAGCTAAATTCGAACCCAAACAATAGGTAGGCTCAACAAGCATACAGTGGAGAGACATCATACCTAGTTTATGCTATAGAAATCCAGGAGATCAACCTAAGGTCTGGGAGAATTCTCCCAAAAAAAAAACCTCCCTCTCCACATGGGCAGTTTGAGGAAGAAAGAGAGGAAAGAAACCTTAAAGTAAATCCACCCTTTCCAGAAAGACTAGCCCAACCACTCCAGCTTACCCCAGAAGAAACTGAACTTCTGGGAGAATTGAAAAACCTATGTGTAAATATCCCCCTTCTCCAGGCAATCAAAGATGTCCCTATTTACAATAAGTTGTTTAAGGAGAAGTGCTTCAAGCATCCAGGAAGAAGAAAAAGGGATGCCCCTACCATTAATGTCATTGGGAAGTTGTCTAACTTAATGTTGGGGCAGGTAATATGTCCAAAATATTTAGACCATGGAAGCCTTGTAGTAGATGTGCACATCAATGGCACATTGTCCCACACACTCTGATTGATATTGGGGTTACCATTAATGTGATGACTAATGAAACCATGCTCAAGCTCAACCTCTAAGGGTCATTAAGGAAGACCACAATAGTTCTGCAACTTGCAAACTGTTTGACAGTCACCCCTGAGGGAATTGTGGGGGATGTGATGGTCTCCATTGACTTCTGGGAGTACCCTACAGATTTCCTAGTTCTCCAGCCTAAGGCTAAGCTCATTGGTTACCCTCTCATCCTGTGGAGGCCATGGTTGGCCACAACTGATGCTTACATTAGCTGCAGAGTTGGGAATATGACCATCAAGAATGGGCATATGTCCAAACAATTAGTCCTATACCCTCCTGCTCAACCTACCCTAGAGCATGATTTACCTTTATGGTTAGAGGAGGAGGAAGAAGATGAAGTTTATTCTACCCAAATTTATGCTTTTGAAACAACCATAGGAGGAACATAGCAAGATGAGGATGACTTAATTGAACACCTACTCCAAAGTCCAACTCCTAGTTCACTACCATTAGAAGATGAAGCAAAGGAAGCCCAGAACAATCATCCAATTGACTTATGCTTGGCCAATTCCAACCCACTCCATGTCAAAACCATAGAATTTGGCCTAGAGAATACTTTGAACATTAACGCATCTCTTTATGCTTTAGAAGAGGAAAAGCTATGCCACATGTTGGGAGAGAACCTAGAAGCCTTCGCTTGTTGTTATAAAGAAATGAAGGGAGTACACCCCTCAGTGTGTACTCACCACATATACATCAGAGAAGGTTGTAGGCCAGTCAGGAAACCACAAAGGAGGATGAATCCAACTCTTAAATACATAGTCAAAGAAGAACTACAAAAATTGCTAGATGCAAGATTCATTTACCTTATCTCAGACAGTGAGTGGGTTTCTCCTTTAGTGTTAGTTCCCAAGAAAAATGGTAAGTGGAGTCAAAGATGAACTGTAAAAACTGCTAGATGCATGATTCATTTACCTTATCTCAAATAGTGAGTGGGTCTCTCCTTTAGTGTTAGTTCCCAAGAAAAATGGTAAGTGGAGGATTTGTGTTGATTATAGGGTGTTGAACAAAGCCACAAAGAAGGATCATTTTCCCCTACCCTTTATTGACCAAGTGCTAGATGGTCTAGCAGGGAAGAAATTCTTTTCTTTCCTAGATGGATTCAGTGGGTATAACCAAATCCAAATCTGACCAGAAGACTAGGATAAGACCACATTCACCTGTCCTTAGGGTACTTTTGCCTATAGGGTCCTTCCTTTTGGCCTATGCAATGCTCCTACCACTTTTCAGAGAGTAGTCTTGAGTATTTTTGTTGAATTAGTACATGATACAGTAGAAATATATATGGATGACTTTACACCTTATGGTTGTGATTTCCAAGAAGCCCTAACTAACCTAGGCAAAGTATTACACAAATGCATTGAAATGAATCTGTCTCTCAGTCCAAATAAGTGTGAAATTTTAATGACTGAAGGGACTGTGCTAATTCATTCAATATCTCAACAAGGACTGTAGGTGATCCCAAACAAAATAGCAATCATCCAATGGGTCCCACCTCCAAAAAAAGCAGAGAGATGTCAGAAGTTTCTTAGGATTGGCTGGATACTACCGAAGATTCATAAAGGACTTCAGCAAGTTGGCCTCTCCTTTTGTTGGATTGTTGGCCAAAGATTATGAGTTTATATGGTCAAAAAGCTGTCAAGTGGCCTTAGACATTCTAAAGGGTAAGTTAACCATTGCACCAACCCTTAGAGACCCAAACTCGACCCTTCCTTTTCATATTCATGTTGATGCCTCACACAAAGCAATAGGAGAAGCCTTAGGTCAGGAAGAGGAGAAATTTCCCTATGCCATCTATTTTATCAATAAGAACCTATCAAAGGCTAAGCTAAACTATACTGTGACCGAAAAGGAAATCTTGGTTGTTCTGCATTCATTGAACAAAGTTAGGCATTACATTACAGGCTATTAAACATTAGTGCATACTGATCATGCTGCAATCAAACATTTAATGAAAAAACCAGATGTGAATGATAGAATCATAAGATGGTTGCTTCTATTGCAGTAGTTTGATCTAACTATTATTCATAAGGATGGCAAGGAAAATGTTGTTGCTGACTTTCTATCTAGAATGAATCTGCCTACAGGTGAAGAAGGAATGGTGGATGACTAGTTACCAGATGAGAATTTGTTTGTTATTTCAGCTCTCTCCCCATGGTTTGCTGATATAGAAAACTATATGGTATCAGCACAGTGCCCACCAAACTTGCCCTCCAAAGAAAAGAGCAATATAGTTAGAAAGAGTGCCCACTTCACATGGATTAGGGGAAATTTGTTCAAACTTGGCCCAGATCAAATCTTAAGAAGATGTGTAAGGGAAGAGGAAGTCTTTGACATCCTTCTAACTTGTCATGCTGGACCTTGTGGAGGTCACTTTGTGGCAAAGAGGACAACATTCAAAGTGTTGCAAGTAGGCTATTATTGGCCTACTCTTCATCAGGATGTGAAAAAGTATATTAGTCAGTGTGATCGGTGCCAGAGAATGGGAAAGCCTACTCCAAGAGATGAAATGCCCCTACAACTTCAAGTGAATTTTGAGCCATTTGAAAAGTGGGGTATGGACTTCATTGGGCTTATCAACCCTCCTTCAAAGCAAAAACAACACATCATTGTGTGCACTAATTATTTGACTAAGTGGGCTAAAACCAAAGAGATTAAGGTAGCAAAAGAAGAGAAGGTGGCTAAGCTCGTAAGGGAGAATATATTCTACAAATTTGGGTACCTTAGAGAACTAGTCATAGAACAAGGTAGCTAGTTTACTTCCAACATGATCGAAGACCTGGTAAGCCATCACAAAAACAAGCATAGGACCTCCACTCCTTATCATCCACAAGCTAATGGGCAAGTGGAGGTGACCAATGGAGCACTGGAGAACATCTTAACCAAGGTAGTGAGCAACAACAGGAATGATTGGGCATAGAGACTAGTTGAGGCCACCTGGGCCTATAATACAACATGGAAGACCACCTCTAGATTTACACCCTATTTGCTAGTCTATGGTAAAAAGGTTGTGTTTTCCATTAAATTTGAATATAACACATTGAGGATGGAAGCCAAACTAGATTTAGATCTCAATCATGCACAGAAAGAAAGGTTTTTACATTTGAATGGCTTGGATGAATTTAGAATGCAAACCCTCCTACATACAAAGATAGTTCAACTTCAAAGGAAGATTTGGCATGACAAGCACATCAAGGAGAAGCAATTTCAAGAAGGATACTGGGCATTGTTATATGATTCTAGGTTTAAAGACTTCAAGGGCAAGCTAAGGATAAGATGGCTCAGACCTTATGTGGTGGAAAGATGCCATGACAATGGTTCAATGCAAATCAGAACTATTGATGAAGAAGCCATTCCATTGCTAGTTAATGCACACAGATTGAAAATGTACAAGAGGCCTTTATCCAAACAAGAGTTCATTGACAGTATCAATAAGACAATGATGATGGTAGAGCAAGTTCTAGCTCCTCCCTCATCAGGTCATTGAAAGAGGAAAAAACAAAGGAATGATGATTCAGGTGAAAACCTCCATGAGGCACCTGATTCCCATCTTTGGGTTGAAAACCTCATAAGGCAGTCCAAGGATGAGAAAAAAAAAGTGTAAGAAGATCCTTGGGTGAAAACCTCTCTGAGGCAGCCTAGGTGTTTCTTTAAATATGTATATATATAATATATATATATATATATATATATATATATATATATATATATATATATATATATATATATATATATATATATATATATATATATATATATATATATATATATATATATATATATTATATATATATATATATATATATATATAAGAAAAAAGAATAATTGTTATTTGCAGGTGGGTGAAAAAGACAAGCAAGGAGCAAAGAGAAGATCTAGAGGGAACCCTGCCTCACATATATTCATCTCATGCACTCCTTACCATGCATCCCTCCATTAATTCTATTGTTTTTCACTTCATTGCTTCAATTCAGGTGAAGATTGTGTTTTCTAATAGAATCACCTCAACCATTACCATCATCCCTGCATCCGCATACACTCCTATTCCCTTAGTCCATTCATTACAACATCCTCACAGCACCAGCCAGCAACATGATCAAGAAATTCTAAGGGAGATACCAAACATTGTCAAGTGGTAATACAGGAGCTACACGGCAATAGCAATATCAAATCCAAGAGTTCCATAGCAACATCAACATCAAATCCAAGAACTCCATAGCAACAGCAGCATCATATCCAAGAGCTCTACACTAGCAGCAACATCATCAAATATTCAGTCAGAGACACCTGCAAAAGCTAATAAACCATCAGCAGGCAACAGAGGAGGAAGAAGAATAGCCATCAACAGCACCTTTGATCTTTGACAACTTCAGCATGGCATTAAGACCATAGGTAAGTATCCCATTCACTCACTCATACGCATCATTTGATCAAAAGTTTTAAAGGTTAAGAGGTAGTTGATTTATAAGAGAAAAGGTGGCAAATAGGAAATTCTTTAATAAGGCAAAAGAGAATGCAAGAGTCCATAGATACAGTATTGTTGTGGCAACCATTTGAGAATTCTTGAAGAACTAAGATTTGGGGTAGAAACACCAATGCACCAAAGACTCAACATACCCTATTTCTTGATGCAATCACTCATAGACTCCAGCAACAAAGTAAAGGAAGGAAATTCCCAGCAGTTAGTTCACCATGGATTGATCAGGATCCTCATTAAGGATGCCCTCCAAAACCTCAGTATCCCTATAAAATGGTCAGTCTTCAGAGACTTACCAGTAGAAAAATGACATCAAGACCCTCATCTATGATGTTAGTCCTTTTGTTAGTGAGGAGGATGCAAAACAAGAAGATGATACAAAGCCAGATGGGATTAGATGAATAAAGAAGAAACTAATACAGAGGAACATGCTGAAACACAAGGAGGATGATGCTAAAACAAAAGTAGAAACTGATGGAGATGAGAAAGAACAATAAAAGGAAGAAGATAAGAAAAATAGAGAGGACAACTACAGGAAAAGGAAAACCAGCTAGCATGTATGGCCAACTTCTCATTGGAGGCCATCCAGTGTAGGATGCCAGCTAAATCCTATACTCCTTACCTCAGAGAACAATGGCTACAATTTCAGGTTAAAACACTAGCACAAAGGGGCACCGTGCCATTTCAGGACTGTAGACAAATTATTGATCTTTGTGATCAAAGTGCACTAGAGGATAGGGCCGAAATGGCTGAGTTTTACTTGCACAATATGGCTCTCACAGACATGAATATTTGGGATCCTAATGCAGAGCTAAGATCTACAATTAATGGTCTTGGCATCATGGATGAACCATGAGAAGTCAAGGGCTGCAGAGATGAAAATAATATTGGCCAAAGATCAAAATGAACGTCTTTTTCATCAAAGATGAATAATCAAATCCCATGGCCCTAATGACCACCCATAATCTAATGGAAAATTATCCTCAGCTGGAACCTAGATATCTTGCTGCCTAAGAGCAAGCAATTTCACATATTTAAAATATGTTTAGGCTGCTAAGAGATGATAGTACACATGCCTGCAAAAGGAAATTGAACACACTGCCACACAGCTTGAAAATCAGAGAATATCACTCCCCTCAAAGGTTGAGAGAGGCACTCAATAGGACACCTATGTATAAGCAATCAATGCAAAGGTTGAAGGTCAATTGAATAACCCTAAAACTTAGCCCACCGCTACTCCTAGGGATGCTAGAAGGGAGAAAAGAAGAAGATGAACAGAGGCAGTGAGAAGAAGTAGAAAGGAAAGTAGGTTTCTCTAAACAAGAAGAAAGTACCACAACAGAAGAATGGGATGTTAGAGAGGCTACCAGAGCCATGAAGGACACGGACATTGACTAAGTTGCTAAGAGGATGAGAAATACTTTCAGTAGGGGTTGATGATGAGCCTCATTATGAGTAATTATATGGGCCTTAATTATCCTTAATTCACCTCCTAGCTTAGTCAAATCAATTATTCTCACAACTTATTGCATAATTTTGATTATATTTTGTTTATGAAATGAGTTAGAGTTAGATATTTGGCTTTGTGGTCTAATGTGCATGTAATACATGAATAAAGGATAAAAGCAAGGAAAAATGCAGGTATAAAGGATAAAAGAAAAGAACTATGACAAAGACCTTGGTAAAGACTCGAATGGGACAAGGGAAAGTAACTATAGAAGGTAAATCCTCCTCATTTACTACCCCTCCATTCAGATATTCCACCATCAACTTAGAGTGCACACAACCATCACTTTGAAGACTAGAAGACAGTCAATCATGTGAAAAGGACAGAAAATAGTTTATCTTAAGTTGGGAGCCAAGCCTCCCTAATGGGAAGGAAGTCATTAGAGACTTCAGATGTATAAATAGAGAGGCATAGGACCTCATTAGGATTCAGACTTCTATTGTAAGCTATGTTTTATTTCTGAGTTGCAAAGACTTGTGATAGTTTGCTCTGTAATCCATGGTTTTTCCTAATAAGAATGAGTTATGTTTAAGCCAGCTTTGAGCTAACTTCGAGGGATGAAAATATTGGGTTAGGGCCTGACCCAAGTAGCCACAAATCCTCTTTACTATACATTTATGCTAGCATAGAGTTCTATTCTATTCATTTGTTTAAGTAGCTTCCTGGTTTTGTTTACCTACTTAAATAGTTTTTTGGTTTACTTGTTCATTTGCTTAAATAGATTCATGGTTTTTCATTGGTTATTTGCTGAAGTAGCTTTCTGGTTCTATTCATCTGCATTGTGCTTCAATTTACTTTCATTTATGCCTTCTTTCAGTTCATAGGTTAGTTAAAGGAAAAATATCACTATCAGGTTGTGCGCAAGTGTCTCGGCCTCATCTCCTCCCTCTGGGATCATGACTTGAGGAAGAGACCCTCCAGCAACCCCAAAAACACAGTCTCTGGTTCTCGCATGGTCTATGGAGTTCATTGTTTAAAGAAATTGTTTGCTCACTCGCATTGGTTCTCTCTGTCATTTTCATTTGAAACCACCTCCAACACATTCCTCATCCATTGCTTCATCATCGCCCGATCACCAAAAAACCTTCACAATCACTGTCTGATTCACTATTTTCTCCAACTACTACCTTGCGTGGAGTCCACCACTCACTTTATGAATTTAAGTCCCCACCATCGATCTGCCTCGCTTGATCCGACAGCCATCACGTCACCTCCACACATTTAGGCACTTTAAACCCCCACAGTTGATCTACCTTGTCTGATCTGACAACTGTCACTTCACCTGATCGCCAACTAGCTTGGCTGATCTCCACCGTTGATCAGCGTTGCCTAATCCAATGGCTATCACCCAATATCGCATGGATTTCTATCTGATTGTTATCCACCCGAGGGCAGGTGATGAGAGTGGTTTCTTCGTGCTACGTGTTGCCTAGTTAGGCTAATCATACAAAATTTTAGAAAACCATTTACAACTTTGAGGGCACGTGATCAACAACTTACTGCCCTCTAAACCCGCTCCGTCATTTCCACATGTTTATTTTGCCCCCGATTTGATATCTGTCATCCATCTACTGATTAATCATGTACGTACATCTCTTGACTTAGCCTCCGCGATATAATCTCAGTTGTCCATCTTCGATTAATCTTGTTCGTTCACCTATTCACTCAACCGCTATGATATAATCTCCACCGTTCATCCTATTAATTAACCCTGTTCTCCCATCTATCTACATAACCTCATGCGATCGAATCTCTATCGTTCATTTTCCTTTCACCTGAGTGATCTAATGGTTCTTATGCATTGTTCCCCCCTCACGTCCTCCTTTCACTGATTTCGACCTCCAATTGATTTTTTCGCTTGAAACCCGATTTAGCCTAAGTTTCTTTGTTACACCTTAGTCTAGTTTTGATGCTCTTTATTTCTGCAACTTAGATAATTAGCATTAGGTTAGTGTTAATTTAGCAATTTTTCTTAGCATAGTTGTTTAATTGGTTAGTTAGGTTATGGTGTAAGTTTAGCATTTCATGATGTTTTCTTCATTACTGCAGTGGAGTAGCTCTCTCTTAGAATAAGTTTTCTCTCCTTCCATCAAAGAATTAAGCTCCTTCTGACTCTATAGAAGTTTGGCTTGGAACCCCTGGGGTCTCTTGCCAAACAAATAGTGACAATGGGCAAGACCTTCACTTCTACTTGTGCATATAGCACTGTCACCTCCAAGTTTGTACGAACCCCGAGTTGATACATAAACCTGGTAGCCCTCGGAGTTGTAGCATTATTGTTGCAATACCTAGGCTCATCACCTTCTAATACAATAAATTTGTAAGGAAATTGAGTAAAAGTGCTTGCAAACCATGGAAAATAGGTGGGGACTTCATAATGGCATGCCCTTCTGTAATGGGCTTTGACATGTGCTAATGTTTCCAAACTCCAAATGGGGTTAACCAAGTATCCTATTAGTGGTTTCTACCTCTAGAGGGGATAATATGTCCAAGGTACATCCTTCAAAAGGTGGTGGCATGTGGTAAAGACATGAATGGAGTAAGGAATGAAAAGAAACAACCCTAGGCCGCATGTTGGTGTTCAAGGGTAGCTAGTAAGAGGGAAGACCACACTTGGGTATATAATGTATAGGAGGGGTAAATTGTGGTACATGAGGTGCCTTGACCTTGATTTTTACACCCTTCTTTATATTCCTTTTATCTTTTATGATTTTTCTTTAATTAACTACTCAGGGCTCAAGGGGTATGAGCATGATATGTGAGATACAACAATGGGTACCCCCCCTTTTAAGGTAGGGAATTTCATTGCCCACTAGGGGTTGGGACAATCATGGGTTACTATATGATGAAGGAGGCTCATAGAGCCTATAGGAATTGTTATCACCTGGATTGAACCTTAGGCTGAAGGAAGGCAATGCCAGGGTAACCACAAACCATGCTTATCCAAGTAGCTAGCCCTATTAGGCCGGGAGAGGGCTCTCTCTGTAAGGATCTCAACCAAGATGACTTGATCAGGAAAATGATTTTATGCTAGGTATAGTAGCACAATTTTTTCATTTGATTTTGAAGGGGTTTTGCTGGATCAGGAGGAGATGGATAGTTTAGGTCCAGGGAATTAGGTCAAAATTGCAGGGTGTTCAATGGGGCAAGGTAGGCATAGGCTTTAGCACCCTAGGGCTTGATGGGTGAGGTGTTTAAGGCTAGTGAGAGGATAGGAAGATCATGCGATTATCATGGATCCTTCCTAAACTGTAGAAAACATGAAATGATGAATATTTTCCCAAAAGCAGAGCACCAATGTAATGAATTTTTCCTATCAACTTGAAAGCATTCGCTTAGAAGCAATAAAATGATTAATGGAATACACAAAACATACTAACATATGATCACAAGAGGAAAAACTATACTAAAACTCCATACCACATTTATCAGATAGAAATAGTTGCAATTCTTAAACTACTACAAAATGATGTACAATCGAGGTCTGAGCATCCAGCTGAGTCAAACCCTTTATAATGAGAAAGAAGAAGAAGATATAGGCATTGTTTCAACCTCCTCCCATCCTCAGGGGTCGAATCCCTAAGATGAGGAGCTAATCTAACGAACACTGAAAAAGAAACTGGAACCTAGGCATCCTAACAACTTGCCTCTAAAAGTGAGGAAACTGATTCATTTGTGATCAAAATGGCTTTTAATATAATGAATCTACCCTATACTACTAATTATACATTATATTTACAATCCAAGACATCATTTACATCAGTAAAACATCCCCAATGAAAGAGAATCCAAGAACACATTCAAAAAAATGGAAAAATAGGCATCCTGTGCAAAATCTGCCCTATGCACAGCACCACTTTCAGATCCCTTTTGGAGGCCTTCCCAACATCCCAATTGAGCTCATGATAGCTCATTGGAAAGGTCTTCCAGTCGACGTTAAAAAAAACCTAGAATGTCTACATTTGAAGCTCATTTGACCACTCAAAACTTGATTCTCCCAAGACTTCTTATGTGTGTCCAAAAAGTGGCAGAAAGGTCATTTTTAGGGTGTCTTTTGACCTTTTGGTGGACCAGTTCTACCCCCAAAACTTAGAAAATCCATAGGGCACATGTCCTCATCACTCTGAATCCAAAAATACAAACCATTTGTGCATTGGGTGCCCCTAGGAAAAGCACAACGCTGGTGGCGCTGCGCGTTTAGGCAGTTTCTCTGTGTGTGCAATTTCCAAGATTTGCAAAAAACAAAACCTCCTCCAAACCTGACCAAAACTGGTGAGCAGCACCATCATCAAGCATCTTGATGAGCCAAGGAAGCTTCAGCAAGCAACCTAAGCCTATCCTCCTCTTTTTTTCCTTTTAGAGCCCGCCTTAGCCTAACTTTCATCTTTTTGACGCTCATGTTGCAAATTGTGTTTCAAGTCTTGTAATGGTAGGCCATGGTATCAGCTACAAACAATCTTCTTGTGTCCCTTTGATATGTCATGTAGGTACCAAGAACCTAAATGGCTTTAATATCTTTGGCCTTCTCATCTTTCTTTACCTGAGCACTGCTAGAAGGTCCTCTTGATTCTTAAGACGCTAGTGGAGGAATTTGAGGGCCCCTGAAGAAGTCATGAGCAATAAATGTCTCCCCTGTCCATGTTTGCAAGGCTTGAGGTTGTATGAAGGGAATGAGTGAAAGTGATTTAGGAGTGAGGGGATGGGAAATGACCTTGTGGGCTAGGAAAGGAATGAGGGAGTAGGAATCATAAAAATGAGAGGGAGGGCTTGGTTTGTTTGAGATATTGCTTTTTGGGAAGAGGGATAAAGGGATGTGGATGTTATGGAATGTAATAGGGAAAGAGTTTAGAGTTTTAGTGATAGGTGATAGGAAGGATAATTGGGGTTTAGGGTTTAGGCATAATCGAGGGAGAAGTTTAGGGTTTCACACTTGAATTGGGAAATGATGTTTAAAAGTTTGAAATGCAAACAAACAATGTAGTATGTGAGGATAACTTGCTTGTATGAAGGTAAGAGAGAGAAATTTTCAAGTTTTTTGAAGTTTTGAGGCCTTTCTGGCCTTTCTACTCAACGCGTAGTGCCAACCCACAGATGCGCAATACAACCTCTCAACACGCAGCGCCACCTCCTAAACGCACAATGCCACTTCAAGATGACTTTTGGCTGCCTTCTCGATGACCAAGTTGAGCATGGGATAGCTTGTTGGAAATCTTGTTGAGTATACTTTCCAGAACATCTTGAATTTTTCAATTTGGAGCTCATTTTCCCTGTCAAAAGCTCAATCTCCCAACACTGGTAAAAATGTGTAGAATGAGGCTGCCAAAATGCAGAGTGTTGTTTCAGTCAACTTTTGGAGGTCTTTCACAACTCCAAATTGATCTCATGATATCTAATTGGAGAGCTCTTTGTGTCTGGTTATCATTTGACTCATCCAGAAAGTCATTTAGTCACTCCAGCTGATCTGATATTCACCCTATGAGTGACATCAGTTGAAGATTTATTAAACAAAGGTATTATAGAATCATGTGTTAGTGTGTGTTCTATGTTATTGAAGCAACGGATCAATCAGATTGCCAATACACAGACAATAAAATGGAAAGACAGTAGAGAAATACAGTAAGCAAACACAAATACACAAACAATTTTAATAAGGAGTTCACCCTATTCTCCATGGGCTACGTCTCCGGTCCAACTTTCAGTGGTGGCCTTGTTTTATTGTGTCTTTAAGCATAGAATTACAATGCAGGGACTCAATGTGAGTTCTCCTGAAGCAGGTTTGCTTGGCAGGGTGGTTCTTGGATTCCCCAAGCCATTGGAGTACACAGACTCTTCTTCTTCCTGCAAGCTCTATAACCTTCTGGTCTATAGTGGACAGAGCCAAATGTGGTGCTCAGTTTGGACAGATTCCTCTATGGGATGGCCTGAATCTCTCAAGCTCTCTGGTGCTCGATGCTGCTACTGCTCAGCTTGGCCCTCTGTCTCTTCCTGCTTATGCTTTACTGTCTTCTTTCTTTGTGTATTCCGTCCTCCTCTTGCGATTCTGGTCTTTCTCTGCCTCTCTGACTTCACTGATTGTGCATTCTGTCTCTGTTCTCGGCTTTGAAGCCATTCGAACTCATGCCTGTTCAGTTCCTTGTCCACCTCTATCGATTCACCTTCTACAACTGCTCTTGGAGTTTCCTATTTGGTGTCAGCATGAACGCTCAGGAAGTGACCACTTGTCCTCCTCTAAACGACACTAGCCTGCTTCATCGGTTCATTTCTTCAGTTACGTCAAGGATGCGTTCTTCCTCCACCATGGCAATCAAACGGATTCCAAATCTTTACAAATCACGGTGTATTCCCTCGTCGATTCAACTTCCTCCATCAGGTTTAACCTCAGCTGTACGATCTGGGGACTCCAGATTCGACGCCATACGCACGTCTTGCGCGAATGACTTGGTCAACCGATAACGCGTAATCAACGGTGGTTTTCTCTCACCTCTGCTTGCCATGCTTTGATCATTGAGTGGGATTGGTTCGCTTCCATCCAAAACCGCTTACTGTTTGAGGGCGCCCCGATCAATACCACCGGTTTCCAGAGCTCGAGTACTACCTTTGTTCATTTAAATTTTTTTCCTTTTCACCCGCAGTTCTCCAGTTCCCGATGCAACCAAGTGCTCGAGCTTCCCCCACTCTGGCCCTGTTTTCCCGACGATGTGCGATTGCATCAAAATCCACCTCCTTTTCCCGATCCGGGGCTCCCAAGGGCCACTTTGACCTCCTGCGCAGTCTCCATGGGCCTCGGTCAACGCGCTTTGATAGAGGTCCTCGTTGTTCCACGTTGGCTGCCATTGCCACTGGTTTAGGGGTGTTTTTTATCGTTGTTTTGGAATTTTTAGAGATTTGTCCCAACCTGATACAATCATGGTTCTTTGACAATCCTTTATGGATCCAATTTGAATCACGACCTTCCCACTGAAAAAGCTTTTAGACCACCAAAAGTTGGTTTTCTTTCAAGCATTGACTAAGTGAGGATACTATTGTCTCACTTGTCTAATCTCAATCCATTTTTCACTGCTCGGCTTCGAACCTTTGAGTCCAATTCTGAGGTACTCAACATCTCCTCTACGTGTTGTCCTTACCTTCCTATCCAAGACTGTGTCTTCCTGCAATTCATTAAGATATTCAGGTAGCAAGTCATCAATAGAAGGAAATTGACTTTTCTCTTCAGAATCCTCAATCATTGAAGGTTCAAACAATCTCAAGCAATCTACCTTTACGACTGAGTAGATGTGCATGTAAGCTGGTAGATCAAGGTGAAAATCATTTTCACCAATCTTCTCAAGTATCCTAAAAGGTCCATACCTAATAGGCTTTAAATTTTTACCTTCACCTTGCATCCTGTCCTTTTTGATATACAGCTAGACCTGGTCTCCAACTTGAAAACTATGCTCCATCCTATGCTTGTCATGCCTAGCCTTGTATTTGGCTTGGCTCTTTTCCAGCTGTTCCTGTACTGCATGGTGGATCTCCTAGATTTTTTTAATGAACCTAGTTGCCTTGTCCACATCACTGTGTTCATCAACCATGTTATCTTTACCAAAGACAAAATCCAAAGGTGACCTTGGTATGAAACCAAAACAGTTCTCAAAAGGATATCTCTGTGTAGAAGAGTGTTTGGCTCTGTTATAAGCATGCTGCATATAACACAAATGTTCATCCCAAAGCTTAGAATGTTCGCTGCAATATCCCCTGAGTAACTAGGTCACTGTCCTGTTAACTACTTCTGTCTGGCCATCGGTTCATGGATGAAAAGTTGTGCTTTTATTCAGTTGGGTGTCCATCAGTTCCCATAGACTTGACCAAAACTCCCCCAGAAATCAGGTGTATCGATCAGATACAATAGAAGTGGGTAATCCAAAATGAACCCATACATGTTCAAAGAATAATTTTGTAGTTTGTTCAGCTATAATCTGTTTATTACAAGGTATCAAAATACACATTTTGCTGAACCTATCCACAACCACATATAGATAATCATGACACTTCTTAGATTTAGGCAGTCCTCCAACAAAATCCATGGAAACACTTTCCCAGGGGTGAGAAGGAACTGGTAAAGGAGTGTACAAGCCTAGTTTTCTATTGTTGGGCTTGCTTTTAGCACACATAGTACACCCTTTTACATATCTAGAAATTGTCTCATTCATTTTCGGCCAATAACAAAATCTTTGTAGCTATGTAACTGTTTTACTTACCCAAAGTGACCTGATGTCAGAGAAGTGTGTGCCTCTCTAATTATCTTTACTCTTTCTGTTTGTGGAATGCAGAGTTTCCCACAATGATATAAGAGTCGGTCCTTCAAATGATAGTCCAATTCTTCTACCATTTTGCCTTGACTCAAAGTTGCATATATATCTTTAAAGTCCATATCCTGAGCATATTGTTCTATGTAGCTTTCATGTAGCACAGAATTATGCTTAAGTATGGTAGATGCATTTATAATGGGTCTAGATAACATGTCTACAACCTTGTTGTGTATTCCCTTTTTATATTTGATGACTAGATGAAACTGTTGTAGAAAACCCATCCATCTATAATGTCTTGATTGTTGCAACTTAGTTTGGGAGTGTAGATATTGAAGTGGTTGATGATCAGTATGTATTATTGTCTATTTGCCCATTAACTAATGTTTCCAATTTTTCACACTCTGAACTAATGCATACAATTCTTTATCATATGTAGGATAGTTAACTACTGTAGGATTAAAAGTCTCAGAATGATAACATATGGGTTTATCGTGCTGTGTCAACACTGCTCCCATGGCATAGTCATTGGCATCTGTTTGGATTTCAAACGGTCTTTGTAGATCAAGCAGTGCTAGTACATGTGTTGTACTAATCTTTTCTTTCAAGGTGTCGAAGGCTTTCTGATGTTTGCCTCCCCACTAAAACACCTTGTTCAATCCTGTCAAAGCATGTAAGGGAGTTGCAATTGAGGAAAAATTTGAAATGAACTTCCTCCAATATTGTGTTGCTCCTAAGAAGCTTCTCACTTCTATAGCAGACTTGGGTTTAGGCCAGTTTACAATGGCTGCCACTTTAGAGGGATCTATTTTCAATTCACCTCCCCCTACTATGTGACCCAAATAATTTAGAGAGGTTTTGCCAAATTCACATTTGGAGAGTTTAACATAAAGTTTTTCTCTCTTCAAAACATCTAATGTCTGCTTAACATGCCTTAAATGTTCTTCCCACGTTTTACTAAAAATTAGAATGTCATCCAGATGCACAATAAAAAAATCATCAAGAAAAGGCATGAGTACATCATTCATTAATCTCATGAAAGTAGCAGGAGCATTGGTTAAGCCAAAAGGCATAACCAGCCATTCATACAATCCCTACTTTGTTTTGAAAGTAGTCTTCCATGCATCTTGCTCTACAGCTCTGACCTGATGGTATCCACTGTGCAAATCTAGCTTGGTGAAATAAACAACTTCCTTCAATTTATCTAAAAGATCATCTATGCGAGGAAGGGGATAACAATTTTTGATTGTTATCTTATTCAGTGCTCGGTAGTCAATGCACATTCTCCACAAGCCATCTTTCTTTCTCACCAAAATGATTGGTGACCCACATGGTGATGTGCTAAGCCTGATGAACCCTTTCTCGAGCAACTCCTGCACCTGCTTCTTGATTTCAGCATTCTCTAAAGCGGACAACCTTTTATACCTGTGGCTGCAATGATTGTTTCATCTCCCGAATCTGACCCCAAATCTTTCTGAATAGCTGCAGCAATCTTCTTCTTCTTGCCCTCGGACTTCTTAAGTCTCAGCGCTGGATGCAGAATCCAACAATGCTCATCATCATGCCCCTCCATTTTACAGTGAGTGCATGCAGCTTTGCCTTTTTGTGCAGTGTTAGCCTTCCTTGCTTTTCACTTCTGCTTTCTTTTCTCCTTGCTCTTGCTTACAGTGGGTTGGAATGGTCCTCCAACTTTTGGATTTCCATTCTTTCCTCTAGCTTCTAGATGAGTAGCTTGTACAGATACCTCATCTATACTATTGGGATTAAATATGAGGATGGTATGCCTCATGTAGTTGTGTAGACCACCAATGTACTTCAAAAGAGTTTCTGGTGAGTCTAATGAGATGCCCAACATCAATGTTCTCTTTATGAATTCTTGAGTATACCCTTGCACACTTTGCCCTTTCAACTGCCGAAGAGTTTCCCAACTCATCATGGCTTGTTGCATGTAGGCCAATGGATAGAACTGCTTTTTTATTGTAGAAACAAATTCACTCCAGACAGAGATGGTCTTACCATGCTTCCTCACATCAGCTTGGGTTCTGCCTTCCCACCAAA